>VWYI01000685.1:122112-133134 GCA_013399455.1 Anthoscopus minutus | reverse complement strand
TAGTGGGGAAAAAAGTAACCTAGGAAGATTTCAAGCAAATTTGAAGCTTCGTTGTCAATGAATATTTGGAATGTTGCACTATATCTAAGAAAACCTAATTAGTTTCATTTTGTTTAAGAAAAATCAAAGGTTTCTTTATGTTTATTTTGATAATTTAATTAATTTACAAGTGTTGGATAAAGATTCTGTATGATTTTTTATTGATTTTTCCCCATGATTGTGCTCAAAGTGTATTAGTTAGACAGATAACATTTTTCTTCAGAGGCCACTGAGGTCCATCTGGTAAATAATTTATATTTTGTGCTGTATAAATGCATAATTGTGTTTTCTGCAGTGAATAATAAAGGATCAAAGTTTTCTCTCCTTTATTAGCTTTACATAAGCATTAGGGGACAACCCTCTAGAGACAAAGGGGAGGGAAGACAGAGACTGCTTTTAGTTAAACAATGTACGTTTTAACTTCTGCCTGTTTATTTATTGCAGACAAAAATCCAAGAACGGAAGAGGATATCTTCAAAACTATGAAGCCTAGAACTTAAAAGCTAGAAAATGATAGAATTAAGATTGCACATGGGTTTTATATATAATGTAATTCCCTCACACCCACAGGACTTCTGCTTCAGCCAAAAACTTCTGTGAATATAAGAATATCAATCCTTTCATCATCTTGGCTACTGTAGTCATTGCAAGGGTAGCCATGGACTTCAAAATATGAATTAATTTATTCCCATAGTACCTTCATGGAGGGAAATTATTTCCCAGTGTCACAGTTGAACAGTTGACTGTTATCTGCTTCATAAAATAAGCAAGCATCAAGTTTTCACTAATTTATATTGAATGATTAGAGGCTCTGAGATTTTTCTTCCTATTTTTTTCTCCATAATACTTAGCTCTACATATTATCCACTATAGTCAAAACCAGCTCCAAACATCCTTCAATGCAGTTGTGAAGCATCAGTATCTCTGCAAATCAGATCCTTGATCTCTAATTTTGAAACCTGGATTTCCTTTAACCAAGTGGGTCTCAGTTTCCTTTTACATGGGATAACTATTTTTTCCCTTCCTTTTTCTAAAGGCCATTTTGTCAGGCCAAAGACTCCTATTCAGATGAACAACAACGACAGCATTGATCAAAATTCACAACAGACTTTATACCAAAACACAGATTCTAGGCTGCTCACAGAAAAATCTGGTTTTGTTTTCTTAACTTGGTCAGAGACAATATCTTCTCTCCTGGAAACAATGGAATTTTTTCTAGCTGGAACCTTCTGCAGAAACACCGAATTTAATCAGCACTTAAAAATGGAAAACTTCAGCACCGAGTACCAGTGTCTGGAACATTATTTACCTTTGACCTGTTGTAAGGACTTGCAAAGCACAGTTGTCTGTCTCAAACACTTTTTAGGCCACAGAAGGATTTTGCCATGAGATAGGTACACGGTGGAGTGACAGGATGGTGCTAGCTCCAGGCCTGGCACAGGCAGGGTCTGGCTGGTAACACATCCAGACAAAAATTCCCACTGGCAAACTGTGCAGGGAAGCAACTGCTCACACACATATCACAGTCAATCACCCCAAGAGAAAGATCACCCCAAGTTATAGGACAGAGGGCATCTGTGACCACTGATGCCACCTCCTCCCCTCTACCCAATATGCCTCTGTGGACATCTGGAACTTGGACTGTTCTGAGCCACTGCAATGGGAACGTGAGATAAGATAAAGAAGGCACTATTGTCCAAGGGCTTACAAAGCTGGGAGAGGTGAATGTATTACTGATAATGGACACAAAGAAAGCAGAATTTATGGGCCACAAGGAAAGCCAACTCAACAACTCTGCTGAAATCATCCCCACCTCAGTAAAAATTAATTCTGGTAGGGCAAAAGTGCAACTGCTAACCACAATCCACTGACTCGAGAAACCTGGTCCTTTTCTGGGCTGTTTAGAAAGAGAAAAACTTATTGTTCTTAGTCAGGTATTTTTAAAATGTCATCCTGTTTATTTGACTACAAAATCCTTTTTTTTCTTTTCTGAATACTATAGTGGAACAAGGAGGGAGTGGAGAAGAAGGTTCAGATTCCTTTTTTTTAACCTGTCTGCTCAATAAGTACTTTTTTTCTCCCATAGACTGCAAGCTTGTTTTGTCAGTAAACGCTGCCTCAGAGACCATTCAGTTTTCATTGTCAGCGCAGGATTACTGAGATTGCTTCCTATGGGCATTCTGTGTCTCTCAAACACCATCATGGCTGTTGCCAGCCACACTTGTAGCCTCCTAGCAACTACTCATTCCTTGCTGCAGAGAAAAGAGTAATTGTCATTATATCAAGTGATGACCTACGGTATTGAACTGTAGATTGAATAATTAGGTGAGTTTCTCTTCCTTTACCCACCAATGCTGTAACCCCACAAGAAGGCCACCAGATTTTTCAGGCATGATTTGCTCTTAGTGAAGCCATGGTGGCTGTCACCAGCTATTTTATTTTCACTATGCCTTAGCTCAGTTTTCAGGAGGATCTGCTCCATGATCTTACTGTGCACAGAGGTAGGACTGACTAGCCTGTAGCTTCCTGAGTCTTCCTTATTTCCTATTTCAAAATGGGGATTATGTCATATATTAAGAACTAGAATCTCACACTTCATATGTCCTGGTGGAATGGAGTACGGCTCAATTTTTTCCCTTCTCATTGCCATTAAAATAAAAACAGTTCTTTCCACCCTGTGCTTAAACCTTCACCTGGGCATATGTGCACCTTGATTAGTGGGCAAGCCTGCATTGGGACTTGCACCTGAAAGCAAACCAATCACCCAGAGACTCCCCACCTTGGCATTTTCCATGGAAACTAAAGTTTTGCCTTGTGGCTTCCTATTCTTTCCAGTTATTATGAAATTAAAAGCATTCTAATGCTCGTTAATGAGCATGAATCAAAAATTCTAACAGTTTTATCTGCTTTATCAAGATCTGTGATTTACAGCTGCAATTATTATCTTAGAATCATAGAATTGTAGAATCATTCCATTTGGAGAAGTCCTTTAAGATGACGTAGTCCATTAACCCAGCACTGCCACTGCCACAATGATCATGTGAAGACACAATGCATGAAGCAATTCTCTTGGAAATAACTCAAAAAAGGAAGGTGTATGTCCAGTGGAAGCAAGGTCAGGTAACATGGTAAGAATATAGAGATGTTGTTTGCCACCGTAGGGAGAAAATTGACAGGATTTATAGGTGTGTTGGCCAAAGGTAATTCCTCCTTCTGTCACTCTCCTTTTCTGATGAAGAATATTCATATTCACTGTCAGGACTGAGAGCTTCTGAGCAAAATATTCAATGACCAAAAAAAGGGCAGGACACAAAGGAGCTGTAAAATTGGAATTCTAGGATTAGCAAAGAAACAATGAAAACTAACAGTGAATCAATGAACTACATGTGAATTCAGACAAATGTCACTCTTGACAGAGGAACTATGAGTAGGAAGATATTTGTAAACTCAGTGTCATACTTGGCCAGATGTCATATCACCCACTACACCTACGCAAGAGATCTGATTCCAGTTTCTAGATGACCCTTTATTATTCCTACACTGCCTAATTTTAGAGGGGTTTATCATGCTTTAGCTTGAACATCTGTTACCCTTCAAAGAAAAGAAAATAAATTTGGTTCTTGTTCTTGTCCCAGGAAGGCATAAAATTCCTTCAGAAATGGGAGTCTGTGGCAGCTTCATTCTAAGGACTAATGCATGGAAGGAAAAAATATTGTTTATTCCATTCTGCAAAGAGGGTCTTTGTCAGATGGGGGAGGCTCATATCATACAAAAAGGTCTCCAAGGGTCAAGAGACAGGAGAAAATATTCTTAGATTACTTCTTGCCATCCTTTCTAAAGAATAACAGGACCATGATACTTCCAGAGCCCTTAACTGTTGAGATTTGACATTTATTCCAACTTTTTCAAGTCAGGTTTGTTTCTTTTTTCTTCCATACTACTCTCAGATTTTAGAGAGGAAATGACTCTTTACTCCTTCAAAGGGGGCCCAGAATGACATATAAGAGGTATTAACCTCTGCTTTAACTCCTTTATTCACTGTTCTTTCATATTTTGATTTTGGCAGTCAGACCAAACACTTTCTGTTCAATTTGTACTTTTTCTTTTCAAAAGAGAAACTCATTTCTCTGAATATATTTTTCTATGTTTTTGAATAAGTTTATTAGAAGTTATAAGATTTCAAATTACAGTGACTATTATTTAAAGGAATTCTTACATGTCCATTGAGAATAAACTAATGACTATAAGTTGGACTATCCTTTCTGAAGCAACTTATATTTGCCAGACAGAAATTCACATCTTGTAAATGTCAGTGAAGTCCTGAGAATATTATATCACAAAGACATAAATGCCTTCTAGTTCACAGGATGAAGGTTTTAAGTGGCCTGCAAAGCCATTGAAAGATCCCTTTATGTGATGGAAAAATCTCATTTTTTGTGAATGCTTATATATAAGGGTTGCTTGGGGTTGAACATTTGATTTATTTGTCAAAATAGAATTGAATACAGTGGTAGTTCAATAACCCAACCTTACCACACTTAGAAAATGTCTTCCTGGCTCTGGAGACCTAAAACTCAAAATCACAAGGATAAAAATATGTCTATTAATTTTATTTTTTTTTTAGTTACAATCATTGTTATCACAATCTGTATCTGTGGAGCTATTTTTCAGTGGCTAATGGTTTCTTAGGAAGAAGACTGAGCAAGAATATACTGTAAGAAACAGCAGATGACTATGGTCACTGGATGTAGTCTTCTGCCATGGCAGGGATATACAAAAGGTCACCACACATGTAAATTTACCCTGTTTGCCCAAATTTACCTTTTGGGCATACTTTTTATATTCCTTCCCATAATCCTCAGGAGGTTTGTTCCATAATCTTTTTAAATCTAAAAGTTTTTTAATATTCAGCCAAATGGGATATTACAAAATTGTCCTTTGCAATACATCCTTCTCTTCTGGAGGCTGGAGATGTTTTTTCCTGTTGTTGCTAGTTTGGTATTTTGTGGACAACACTTTTGGCTTCCCTCAACCAGTCAGTTTGCTCCAAAATTAATGGAATATTTGTTGGACTGATTATTGCAGGTTCATTTGCAGCAAAGCTTCTCTCCTTTTCTCCCGTAGTCTCTATATTTTGTCCTTTGTATTTCAAACTAATTTTATGGCAGGAGTCCTTGAGTTTACTACCTTGCTTTTCTTTCTTTTTCTATTGCAGAATGTCGTTCAAATAATAGTCTCAAATTCTCAAGGTCATCTGTTGCTCCCTCTGTGTTTATCTTGATCTTTCCTGTTGATAATGCCTCTCAAACTTTCTTCAGTGACAATATTCATTAGCATAGTCCTACTTTTGGTGGCAAAGATCATTAACAAAAAATACTCATTAAATGGCAGGATCATTTCTGCCCTGGTACTCTTTGTTCAGTAGCTCCTGCTTTAAAATACCATTGTTGCAAAATCTTCTTTATTTATTTTTGTGTCTTCTTTCATTCCTTCCATATTCATTAGAAATCTTTCATGTGGCATTTTTCAAGGATTTTTCTGCAGCCTAGGTATGTTCACTATATCGCATATCTTTTTTTCCCCAGATCAGTTACTTTATCAAAGGTATACATTATGAAATTACAACATGCAAAACTTCAACACTAAAGTAAGAATGGATATGTACCACAGTAAGGGAAATATTGTAAGTGCAACACAAATGTCTTTTCTCATGACACTAAGTTATTAGGTTGTATACGCTCTGAAAATTGTTTGCTTTGGTGCTCAGTATTATATTTACTAGATGGTTACACCTCCCACAAAAGTAGAAATACTTATTTTTGCACTTGTTAAGAGGAAACTAACCTGATTTCACTAAGCACAGCTGTCAGAAAACTGAGACATCAGGGGAAGTACTTCTCACTACCAGTTATCTCTGAGAAGTATTTTAAAGCAAAGCTTTAATTACATTTGTCATTTCTGAATATCTAGCCCAAAAGCATTTAGTTTTGATGTTGCAGCATGAGCACAATGAAGTTATCATGCTGAGATTTTTACCTTTTAGAAAAAGCAAGCGGGAGAAAATTTGAGTCTGAAAAGCATACTGTGTGTAAGTAAATGAACTAGAAATATGCTGATATTTGAGATACCTTATTACTCAGAAGTCTAAGTTAACTTTGTATTTTATCAGAAAAAAAAGAAAGAAATGTTGTTTTTGTTAAGTTGAAACATTTGGTCTATAAATTACAATTAGGTTAGTAAGCTTCCAGAAAATAAAGTTGTAGTAAGGAGAGCACAGGGATAAGTGCGCTGTTACACTTGGTATAAATGAACATTTTGTTCCTGGAATCATCAGATGCCCTGTGTTAAGCCTGGGTTAGGAAATGTGTGGAAATATAAACAAATCCCCCAGTGTGCTGTGCTGGACCTGTGACTACAAGTAATAATTTTTTAGCAACTGGCTCTAGCTAATTTGTGGTGGATTTGCCCCATATCTGTTGTGGAAGTGGGAGGTGTTAGCAGATGAGGCACATTCAATGAGAAGAGAGGTAATGCCAGTGGTGTTGGCAGTAAAACGAGCACAGTGTCAAACCCTGGAAACAGGTTCATTTGAGCAGATACTGGGCACCTAGATGACAATGTAAAAAGATAATCCTGCTTGTCCTGAAAAACTATCAGGTACAAAGGCATGATTGATGGGAGGGCACATCAAAACAATAAGTGTGTAATGGAGCTGAAAAGCTACAACTGTTCCAGTGAGTAAATGATGTTCTTGTTGGAGGTGATTTAAAGAGAAAAAATGGAAGTGTTTAATGGCCAAACATCTTGAACGCTTTAACTGTTCAGTTTGTGCATTTCAACAGAGGACTGGGCTTGCTTCCACATAGGACCTGAAGATAACACAAGCAGATGCACAGTGTCCTAGAGATGGTCCTGTTGCTTGTGCAGGAGGGAGGAATGACTTTGTCTTTATCACATTGTAAGCACTGGGCATAACTCTGCTTTACGTCGTGTGTCATGAAAAATTTGCATTGATGCTGCTTCTGTGGCAAGTCTTGCCACAAATCAACATTGTCTGCTCTGGAAGACTGAGCCCCTTTCTTTTCCTTTAATATGCTTTGTATCTTATCTGTGTTGGACCAATTTTCCTTTTTCTTTTCCTTTCCAAATTGTCATTCTGCCTAGCTGAATGAAATGAATGAATTTTGATTTTAAGCATTTTGGGCAATTTATATTCTTTTTGCAAGCACACAGTTTTAATCACATAAATCATTTACAAGTCTCTGACCAGACCAACCTGTAAGCCTTCTTTATACACAGAATTTTAAGCCTACCTACCTTCCCTAGCCGGGGAGTAAGTCTGTTCTCAACTGCTGCTAAAAGTGAGTGTGTCTGGCCAGCATGAACCTATTGTAAAGATAGTGTACAATCCTTTACATGTGATAGTTCAGGTATGAGAAGTCTACCACACAAAGAGCAGGAAAGAGCTCTTTGCCTGTGTGCCACTTTAATAGGTTGGGCTGTAGTCAGAAAAGTATACCCATGACAAACTCCCTTGTGAAGCAGTCCTGAAGGGAAAAGAATTGCAGGAAGGCTGAACTTTCTTCAACAAGGAAATTCTAAATGTTCAGGAGCAGGCCATCCCCATTGCCAAAAGATGTGCTGGAAGAGAATAAGATCAGCCTTTCTGAACAGAGAACTTTGGCTTGAACTCAGGACAAAAAAGGGAAGTGTATCACCTTTCAAAGAAGGGGCAGGCAGCTCAGAAGACATTGAGATTGATATTGTGAGGGACTGAAGAGAGATAATTAGAGGAAAGTCCAGAGAGAACTTAATCTGTCTACTGCTGAAAATGACAATAAAAAATACTTCTATAAACATACTAGCACCAAAAAGAGGGCTAAGTAGAATCTCTATCCTTTATATCATGTAGAGAGAAATATAAAGGATGAGAAAAAGAATGTTTGACTGAACTTTGCTTCAGTCTTTAATAATCAGACTCTTTGTTCTCCAGGTACCCAGAAACTTGAGATGGAATACAGGGGAGGTAAGGAGAGTGAAATGCCCCATATTCCAAAGGGAAATGATCAGGGTCCCTGATACACCACACACACACAGATAAGTCTGTGGACCCACAAGGCTACTGAATGAGCGGGTGGAAGAGCTTGCCAAGACACTCTGTCATTTACTGACAGGCACAGCTCACTGGTGTGGTCCCACTTGCCTGGAGGTTGGAAATGAGACGCCCATCTACACGTAAGGCTGGAAGGAGGATCTGGGGAACCACAGGCCAGTCAGCCTGACCTTGGTTCTAGGGAAAGTCATGGAACAGAAAGTTTTGAGCACCGTCAATGTAGCAGGTGCAGGACAACCAGGGGATTGCAGGAGGCCCAGACAGCATGGAACTGGATGGCCTGGCCCAGAGAGAGGAGGTGAATGGTGCCACAGGCAGCTGGTGGCCAGTCACAGGTGGAGTGTGGTTCACAAGTGAATTTTCAGGGCTCAGTATTTGGGCCAGCTCTGTTTAATATCTTTGTTAGTAATCTGGATGAGGGAATCAGTCTGGATGAGGGAATTGTTTTGCAGATGCTATGAGATGCTGGGCAGGAGTGTCAATCTGCTGTAGGTTAGGAAGGCCCTACAGAAGGATCTGGGCAGGCCTTAGGTGTCAGGATGCCTCTGTTTTAATTTTGTCAGTATCTACAAGTCCATTCTCTAGCTATTGTGTCACAATCAGAAAGCCTCAACACACTCCCTGCCTACCCTCATCACTATTGAAGAAGTCTCTTCCACACATAGGTTCAAGACACTGATTCAGTCTTCCCAGGTGGGCTTAGTATTTTGGTCCTTTCAATTTCCTTGCAAATGAGTTTGGCACTTCTATGAGAAGCTGTTTATTGTTCAAACCTACAGTGCCCTTGTATAGAGTTGACTTCTGGGCTGGGAACTTAAAAGTTAACTTGTCATGGACAATTAAAGCAAAGTCAATATCTTCTCAGAAAGTCTCTAAGAAAGCTTCACTTTGAAATGTACCTTTTACCTTTAGCTCAGTTATTTAACAAGCTATTAGTAGTTTAGTCAAGCAGATGAAACAACTGAACTGTTTAAATAACATTAGCAGTTTCACTGCAAAGGGATGAAGTTCAGGTGACGAAGATTGAATCTCTCTCCTTAAGAATAAATCAGTTTTAGAAGGCAGGAATAAGAGGGAGAGAGTTTAAGCAGTAGTGAATCAGACTGAACAGACTTTATGTAGTAGTGAAGTATAAAGTCCAGCATGCTTCCTTTATTTTCTTCTACAAAATCCAGTTGCAGATGTGGAATGTGAAAAAACCCCACAAAACCACAAACCTTACTATGTAGGCAAACCAACCACAAAACCCTTACTATATAGGCTAATAAACATCTTCAGTTGTCTGCTGAATGCTGGAAAGAAATGCCTAATAAACTTAGTATCAATAAGACATTAAATACATATTTTTTATTCCTTTTTGATATACAATTCCTACAAGCCTTTGGAATCTTTATGGCCATTTTTCATGTTTTATTCATTAATTTTTTCAAATTAAAGGTTTTTTTGTTTTATGTTGGGATTGAGTGACAGGCACTTGCTGAATGGGAATCTCAGGGTGTTAGAAACTTCTCAAATCACTCTCCAACCTAATGTGATTATCCCAGAAAGGTGAAAGTAGCAAGAGACAGACAGCTGCACAGACTACTTTAGGAGCTGCTAGTGCAAGTCACTGAGCATATGTGCTTTCCAGGGCCACCACTAGCTAAAAAAATTCTTGGCATGAGCTGTGACAGTGGGAGCAATGCCAGAGTCCTGAGGGTTAGGGAAAGGTTTGTAGAGGTTTGTACTCAGCACTCTCTCTCTGCAAAGGTGTCACTTATTCCTCAAGGACCTGCTAGAGCTTTAGCTCAGGGATGGAAACATGCACTGTGAACCAGAGGTAACTTCTGCTTCTGTTGATCTCCTAAAGTTAATTTTGCAACTGACAGAAAAGTGCTGAGTTAGGTCCCCATTCAGTCTCTCTCGCCTTTCTCTGCTCAGATTCGTGTTAGTGACAAGCAGCTTTGTTCAGGGAGTAAATTAAAAGAAACTGTAGATTGAAGTGATCCTAAATTATTGAGAGAGGTTTTATCCTCCCCTGATTTCACACTTGATTCATATTCTACCCATATGTGCAATGCAATCTTTTGTCTTCTATCCAGTGTCACTGAAGAGCAGATAAGGGTTTTGGATTGCTGCCTTCAAATATGTCAGTCAGGTGAGGCCAGTCTAGCTCTCTTGACCTACCTATAAGGCATATAAGTAATTTTTGTGTCCTGCTTACGTGTAAACAGTTTGCACATTGAGATACATATTTACATACGCTAACCTGGCAATTTCACTAGTTTCTATAATTAAAAAAATGATGTCTTTAACAATACATCCTTTGGCATCAGGCTAATGATAGAAAATTAAGACAGAGAGGAACTGAAGTTCATCTGGGCTCTAGAGATCTTCCTTGGTTCATGCAAAGAGCTTTGTAGTCTTTTCTGACAGTAAAATTTTGATTGAAAGGTGTCATATGTACTATTGTAACTTGTCTAGTAGTTTGAAATTTAGATAAAGTCCTGTTGTATTAAATCTGGTTAAATCCACATTGTAATCTACTTATTGCCTGTACAATTTTCAGACTTGTAAAGGGTCATTGAGATCAGAGTCTGGGCAACAAAAAAGAAATACTAGAGTACGCAATTTACAGATGTTTTTTATTTTCTTCTTTCAGATGTTTGACCAAAAGGTGTAATAGCTTATCTGATCATCTTCTGCATACTTCCATGTTTAATTTATATTCCTAAGCTTCCTAATGTCCTTAAACTTCATTTTGCTAAGCTGTGTTTTTAGTTCAACAGGAAAAGACAGATCACCAAGTGATCTCTTTGCATCTAACTATAAATCATTTGTTCAAATTATTAAACAGTCTGACAATAAAAAAGTAGGTCTATCAACTATTT
>VWYI01000685.1:70843-122071 GCA_013399455.1 Anthoscopus minutus | reverse complement strand
TTTTAATTGCAAATTTTGTTTCCTGGTCACTGTTTTATCATGATTTTCTTTTTTTTTTTTTGCTAAAGAGCTGATTAGTGTTCAGCATTTTTTTCTAATGAAGACAGTACTGCGCTGTAAAAAGCTTACAGCTGAAGAGATTGAAATCAACTATGGTCTCAGAGGAAGAATTCAGGAGCTTCTGATGGCTATTTCCTTTAATATCTCCCATTCTTTTACATTTTTTCCAAAAGCCAGACATGAGAATGTTATGCAGAATTCTCCCATAATTTTCATTATTTTAATATCCATATTTAAATTAATCTCCAAAATACATGTTGCTTCTTTGCTCAAAAAATCAGAGGAAGCAGCAAAATTTTCTTACCTATAAATGTCTTCTGAAGCAAGAAGAAATGCCTTCTAAAATACTAAAGTATTTTCCAGATTAAAGGTTTTCAAGCCATAAATTCTTCCTTCTTAATGTACTGCCTTTCAATGTGTAAAGCTCTAAGCCTGGCTGTTTTGAAGAGGTTATTTTAATTAGTCGAGCTCAGTATGTCTTTCTCTCTTTTCTTTATAATTAACTATGTTTTCAAAGGTATCTTTTCAATCCACACCTTTTATCATTATTTGAGATCCACTTCTGCATTTTGATAAAAGATTTTAACTCTGATCATTGCAATATTGCCACAGATATGTGATCTGTAGATGACAATCTCACAGGTTTGGGAACCGTCAGTCTGCTATTGCTGCCTTTAATTTGTGGTGAATTTATATTGCTAATGTGGCATTTTTAATCCTAAAATAATAATTGTATAAAATGAAAGAGAAAGCTTTGAGAAAATTCTGTGCGCTCAATTATTATCAAACAAACAGTACCAGAATCAAGGAACTAATTTCTATAGCTGTTATGTTGAAACAATGGTTTTCATGTAATTGTCTCTGGACACAGAGTTCAGTCAAAGTTCCTCCTTCTCTGAACACACAATTAAAGAATATAATTTCAAGCAGTGTGCACAGTGGTGCATCTGCACACGTAGAACACAATTCTTTCACCACCCTGTACACAAAACTGGTGCATAAGTTCTCATCTGCCTCAATAACTAAATAGACCTTTGGTGTATTTTAAATGCATATTGTCTGACCTTGAAGCTCTTTACCTAAATAAGACTTCAGTAGGAGGTATAATTAATCAGTTGGAGTACAGTGCAACCATTCTAGTTTTCTAAGAGCAGTTTTGACATTGAGTTAATATGTTTTGCTAGGAGAATCGCATCTTCTCTGGTCAAGAGTGAAACAGCTTTTACATCTACCTATCTATCCAATATATAATAATGAGGAATCATTCAACATTACAAAGTAGCTTGGGAGCCTCAGAAAAAAGGCACAAAATTTAAGTGCAAAATATTATCTAAGATGAACACCCTCCAGAAATTACATCCATCACCAGTTTCTGAACTAGAGCCTGAAATACACCTATTGAAGTATTTCAGTTGCAGAGTGTATATTTAAAAAATAATCTCATCACACATAACTACAAAAATTTGGAAAAAAGATCCATGTATGGAAATTTGTCTCTTTAGAGACATGAGAAATTTAATGTGTCGTACTCAATAGGTGTTAATTTTATTGCCTACAGAGATATCTGAAATCTTTTAAATGTTGTGGTGATGAGTAACATGAAAACAAAGTAGATAAACTGATATTCATTTCTTATTGCAGATTTATTTTTTAAGTTTGTTGAATTTCTCCCTTCAAAATGTTTTGTAAAGTTAAGAGAAATACTCTTATACACAAGATAAAATATGATGAAAAACTGTATTAAAATTTGTTGGGGTTTTTTTCCCTTTTCTCCTTTTCCTTTCTACAGTGTGGTCCTTTATACATGATTTTTTGGGAAAACAGCTGTAGTTTAGACAGGCCTTGTGTTCAACATGAAAAAAAGTGCTTTGATGGTATATTCAAAATCTGTCAAGCTTCTTCTATATGAATAAAAAAGGATTGAAAAATGTATGACCTGAATTGGAAAGTAAAATGTGAAATTCTTTTTGCTATTCTCCGAGCATAGTTACTGCTATGTAACTATACTAGCTACATAGTTACTGATACTGATGAGATAGGCCTGCCGAAACTTTCTTCCACATTTCTGTGTTATTGTCCTACAGTTACTACATGCAAATGTTTTCTGCTAAGCAATAGCAAGTTTAAAAGTGCAAAAGGAATTGGACAGAGTTAAGAAGGGACAAGAGAAATAAGGTTGATTGTGAAAAAGCTTAAAATTTCTGTGTAATGTGTTGACCTTGGCTGGACACTAGTTGCCTACTGAGCCTCTCTGTCACTCCTCTCTTCAGAGGGAAAAGGCAAGAAGAAAAAAATGGAAAAAACCTCATGGGAGATTATAAGGCCATTTAAAAAAGGAAAAGCAAAGGCTGAAAATGTGAAATCACAGGAAAACAAAAGATTTTATTCTCTGAAGCAGAGTTTCAGCATGTGTAGTGGTTGCTCTGGAAGACCAGCATCATTATAAAAAAATGCCTTGCCCACACCCCTGTTCCCCTCACCTGCTTCCCTGCTTCTCATTATTGCTGGGCAGATGGCTTAAGGTGTGCCTCGTCCCCTTTGGTCAGTTGGGGCCAGCTATCCTGGCTGTGTCCCCTCTCAAGCAGGGAGGCACCCTCAGCCTGATAATCAGAGGGGGTGTTGTAGAGAGAGAACAGATGCTGTACTGGAGTTTGCTTGTCCAGGATTTTCAAAGGAGTTGAAAAATACAGTCGTGAGTGGTACTGTACAGAGAGGGACCAGATGAAGTGAATTTTGTAGGGAGAGAGGTTATCTTTTACTGCAACAGTGATATAGTGATACAGTTTCTAAAGTGAAGGGCCCAAATTGTTTAACTCAATAGATTTGTTGAGATTTTTGCTCATTTTCCAGTCCGTAATCTTTATCTGATTTTTATCAACATTTTTTTTGGTGAAACCTGTCTATTAAATGTCTATGATGAGGTACCTTTAGCCCACTCAAGGAGTTGTTCAATTACTTTCTAAATGACTATCCAGGTTGGTCTATGAGATCTTTCTGTGAAGCAAGAACTTGAATATATTTTGTATGAAACAATCCTGGAATAAAATTTAAAAATTATCTGTCAAGTGTGACCCAGAAGACACCTTCAGCTTTGTGCTTTATCTACTGTCGTTTTTAAGGGTATTACCAAGTTTGGGGGTTTTCATGGGAGGCAGTATCTATTTTCTCTTTGCCAAGAATCTTGCAGATTTTCAGAATACTGGAGAGTAGGTGCAGCTACATTCCTTGATAGTTTCCAATAAATTAGAAATGTCATTGCAAGTATCAGTTACAGATTACCTTTCATTCCAGTCAAAATTACTTAGTGAAGAATAACTTCCTATCTTATTGATACTAATACCTTCCTACTACTTTAGACTTACTACAGATTGATACAGATTTTCCCCATCTCATTTTAAACCTGATTACCCAAGAAAAGGTCTTTTCTGTACCTCGTTACTGCAACATTTATCTCTCTAACACATAAAAGTATTAAAACTGAGCCTTGAAAATATGACAGTGCAGTTCACTTTGTAAGTGATCTCAGACCAGGCAGAGAAATATTTTACATGTTTTCAGGTATATCTCAAAATAGATTTTAGTCTCAGCAATTACAAAGAAATTGTCCAAAATTTTTACTATATTTTATAGATGAAATAAAATTTTTCCTCGGGAGAAAAAATTTTATAATGGTATTCAGTTATTTCCTGTTTTAAGTGGTGGGTAATGGTTCTGAAAAGATCCCAGAGATTGTTGGCAAGCTGGAATGAGTGGCAAAAAACATTTCCATCAAGCCACCACTGTCCTTATAAAATGACCCTTTTATTCATCTCAGGGATGGCATATTGTTTATAGGTTGAGTAAGAAATGAAGAGAGGAAAATATATCTCCTGAAGCACTTTCTTTTCTCAGAAATGCTTAAATAGGACTTTTGCTTTTTTGTTTGTTTTCCTTTTTATTCTCTCTTATGAGCAAGGCAGCCTCATACAGGAGAGAGATTACTGAATAACTGTGAGGAGGACTCCATTTTAAGAAAGGGATAAATGGCAAGGATCATTGTTGCCACTTCTGGCTTTGCTGTTTCCCTCAAAGATGAATTTTGGCTTCAAGGCTGAATGTAGAGGACAGTGAGAAGTTTTGTTGGTTTGGGGTAGGAGCAAAAGACACTATTAATTTGTGATCTGCATCAAGCTCTTTATAGGTAATTTTCCCCTGCTGACATATATTTCTCCTTTTTTTCTTCAAGTACTCACATTTGCATTCTGGCTGATTGGCTGAAATATAACCAAAATTCAAGTGTGCAATCAGCAATATTCATACAGATCCTGCTACCTGTGCATTGCTTGTTTCCTTCTACCTTCTTTGTATGTGCTTTGTTTCATAATATGCTTTACAATATACATGCTGAGTGGCACTCAGGCTTGATTTACATGTACAATGCATTCATGCACAGAGGAGCAATCACAGCAAGTTTATACACAACCCATCATTAATCTGTTCAGCAGTGTATTCCCATGTTAGTGTGGAGACACACTGACTTTCCAGAATCACACAGGGCAAAATTCACTGCTTTTACAAGCGCTTAGCACAGGTTTTCTCCTCTGTGATATGTGACTAATATTATCCACTTAACATCAGGAGGCATCAGCTCTGAAGCTCTACTCATTAGCATTTGTAAAATATATCAAAAACTTGAAGTGAAACACGTTATCTGCAGAAAAAAAATATTACAAACATACTAAAAAAATACTAACCAAGTGAATTATCCATTTTCATTCGGAAAACTGCTTTTCCTATTTCTCCATGTCTACCGTCCTCACATTTTCTGAATGTTTTCTGATCTACAATATCTCACTTTCATTTTTTTTTGTCTAATTTTCCAGAGTCAAGCTCATAATGTTTTCCTCAAGTTGTCAAATAAAACTAAACTGAAGTGGGAAGTGGCTGTAGCTTTAAGCTCATAGCAGCTATTAGGAGAGTCATTAATTTTGTTTGGCAACTGTTCTATCATTCCCCTCCTCAAAAAAGAAATGTAACAAAACATCTGCCCTCATGATATTTTTCTGCAAGCTTTGAGTCAAACTGAGAAACCTTTATCCTAACTAAAATCTTCCAAATTCCTTTGTCTACTGGAAATAGTGGAATTCCTTGTATAACAATGCTACTTATTATTCCTTATATGTTAAGATTTCATAATCTACATTCTTACTTTGCTTTGCTTTGCTGTCTTAGATGCTTATGTACATTACAACTAATGCCAAGTTGCTACTGAGCTGTCAGCCATATAAACTCCCTGATATATCCTAAACTTCCTCATAAGTGATGGGATTTTAGACAAAAATTATAATCTTGTGAACCTTGGGGAGCACTATCTAAGGGATACATAACAGAGAAGAAACTATTTTCATGAAGATCCTGAATATGAAAAAGAACTTTTGAATTGTGCAAGGGACCATTGATGCCTGGAAGAGCTGGAACAGAGGCTAGACAGATTTAAGGAGAATAAAGAATATTTTTTGAGGCCTTCCAAGGCCACACCAGGACAGCACCAGGGTTACAAATCAGGCTCTGTCTGGATGGCTCCAAAATGGAGGCAAAGGGAGCGGGGCTGTCCCGAGATCTCACTCTTTTTGTCTGTTTGGGTCCATTTCCATACAGGAGTCTCACTTGCCTGCCCTCTTCCCTCCACATTGTTTTACTTTGAGCCTGAGGTTTGGAAAAAATGACCTTGAGTCCCGGTTGGAGTAGGATTGCTGTGTCTTTATCACCTTGTGAAAGGATCTTAGTGACCCTGAACAAAACCCACACACCAATGCGGAATAGGAACCCCAAAATCCAAGGCATGCACTGAAACTGTTACTTGGATGAGCAACACTTGCTTTAGTTCTTAAACTGTCTTTGTCTTGATCTGTGTGTTTTCTCCCACTTCCCCTTCCGATTCTCTCTGCCCTTCCACCGTATTTCCATCATCATGCCACTGGTTGTGTGGGGTTTTGCTGCTGGCTGGGATTAAACCATGGCAGCACCCTAGAGCATCTCCATCTACAAGACACAACTGGGCAGCCATATGTTCTTGAAAGGGAGTGAGGTCACTCCATGTCATTGTTTGATCATATTAATTGTAAGAGAACTAGGACATGTGGTGTACATGTTGGAATCTACGTACATACATCTGTATGCAAGTATCCCTATCTAGAACTGGGTATCCCTATCTAGAACTGATTCACACATAAAATTTCCACAAAATAAGGGATCCTACAAATTATGGACTGCTACAACAGCCCTAACTCATCTAATATCTGTTATGACTCTTGTAACAGCCACCTTCTTGTAGTACATCTTATCTGAGTAGGTTAAACATTCTCGAACAACGAAATGGCAAAAAGGTCTTGTGAGGACATTGGCAGACAGTGGATGGAATCACAAAAGAAAATATTTCACCACTACCATGGCAAAGTCCAACTGAGCATGCCCAGAACACAGTTGTACTTATGAATTTGTAGCTTCTTCACAAAACTTGAACTTCTCCTTAATCTTCCATTGAATGTTTTTACTTTGTTAGGCAAACTTCTTCCCATTTTAATAATTTTTTTAAAATTCACACTCTATCCTGCAGTTCTGCCTTTGAAATTATCTACTGCAAGATGACAACATGATTTTTCTTGTAGTTTGTCACAAAGGATTTAAATTATTAATGCCTCCTATTCTAACTGTATTAATATTGGCTCATTTGGCATCCATTTCACTCAGAATGTCACTGGGTCTTCTAGCTCAAGGGAAAAATAGTGGCCAATTTCCTTTGAAAAAGACGATTTTTGGCTATTTAATTATCCATTCTAAACACAAACATATCTGTCACTAAATGAAGAGAAAAATACATAAAGATACTGAATCCTTGGCTCTAAGACTTAATAGCAGTTTTACTCCTGGCCTCATTAGGGACAAGATTTTCAGTGCAGCATTTATTAACAGTAGCAAAGGGACAGCATGGAAGGAAAAGTACTCTCCTGGAGTCCTGGACCTAAGAATAGCTACAATGGAGCAGTCATGTATCAGCTTCCTGATAATAAGACAGGTATTTACCTTCCCCCTTCAATAACCCCAGGCTGGATATTTTTGAACCTACATACTTTTTAAAGCATACTGGCAGCTTGGTTTGTGAGAGGTGAGAGAAATTCTCTTGGGCAAGGATCTGAAATTAGGGTCTCCATTCATAAGCAAAGAGAAGCAACTACACAAAAACTACATGAAAATAAAAGAGAAAGTAAAAATCTTGTTTCCTGTTTCTTTTTAAGCTTCTTGAACTTTCCGACCAGCTGTAGATGGCAGGTGTTTTGGGTCATGCTTCATTTAACACTTGTGAGTATGAGAGAAAATGGTTTCTTTTCAGCAGTGCTAAGTGGCTGTGGAGCCAATTACATCAATAGGCTCTCAGCAACCCTGTGAATCAGGCCAATTTTTTAGGCTCTATATTATCAGCTTCTTGTCTTGTCCAGTTCTCTAAAACTCTAAACTCAGCTCAGCACATAGTGACCAAGAAAGGATAATAAAGCACACAGTCTCCTCAAATAGTCTGTACAATATGCTATAAGAAGGCATTCAGTATATTAAGAATATAGATATGCTTTGTAGTGTTGCTTAAGTGATTCTTCCCTGACAAACAGCTCATTTAGCCACTTCTAATCTTTACTAGATATCTTTTCTATGCTTATAGCAATAAAAAAGCCATTTCAGCTAGGTGTAGTTTTGAAAATATTTTGCTGATACATTGTTTTTTAAGCTTGAAACTGATGGTTTCAGAGTTTTGCTTTTAAATGTGGATCTTAGAAAAGAATAAGTAAAACCATGTGTCACAATAAGGAGATCCAAAAAGAAGAGTCAAATGTAAATAAATCCACTTTTGATTTGTGCAATCCAGACAGTCTAAAGGACTTCTTTCAAATCACCTGTATTTTCCAGTACAGGGACAGCCTATACTTAACTGGTATTAAGTCAAAATGCCTCTTCCCTGGAGATTTAGTCCTTGGTTCTAACACACTTAATTGAAAGTGATCTAATGTCAGATGTTTGAGTGTCTGTTGCCAGAAAAACAAGTAATACACTGTAGCAGTATATGGGGAATGAGATGAGTCTAGAGAAAAAAGTGAGTGTTTCAACATCATCATCAACTAGTATATGGAATAAAATATTTATTGTTCACTGCTGTGGGTAGCTAAATAGGTACTACCTGTGAATTATCTATATGTAGATATTCTTTACTAAAAGAAGTTATTTTCATAGTATGCTTTTTTTTTATGGATGCTTTGTTTTAATTGAATTATTTTTGCAAATGAATTTATGCCTTAAAAAATGCAAACTAACAAAGAGAGAGAGGCACAGACCTTTTGTGGCAGATGAGAAACAATGATCACATAGAAAGTTACAACCAGAAAACTTTGTTGGGAAATAAGTAGGGAAGGCTGAGACCAAACTTAACAGAGGTCGGCTGGAAAAGCATTTCCTTGACATTTTACAGTCATTTCAATGTCATTCAAATCACTGTAGAATACCTTATAATGTAGAAATACGTTTAGATAATTTCTGAGGGTTGTCAGCCTTTCACCTGTCATCTTTTCATGTCTGACTTCCCTCAGCCATATTCTTATATTTTACCCTCTAAATTCTTGGAAAGCCAAAAGTCAAACAATCTACCTCCAGCTTATTAATTATGTTGATAGGATTTCAATGTCAAGATTCAAGACCTATCATTATTTTGTCCTAAATGACTTTGTTAAACTCTTTTTCTTTCTGAGAAAGAAATTATGGCATTATGAATTTGTCTTCTAATCTTTAAAAACCCTGTGCTTGGATATTTGGATACATATCTAAGCACATAACTTGGTCATCTGTGTAAATAAGAAATATTTGAAGACTTAGGGATATCACAACTATAAAAAGTAAAAAGTTAAGATTGTCATTGACTGATGTATCTATAGAATGTTTTAGGTCTTCATTTTTTCTGATGCCTTTCTATCTAAAAAGTCTCAAAACCAAAGTTTGAATTTGTGAAAAGACTAAAAAAATGAATAATTTAAAGAGAAAAGAATAAAAAGCAAGAATAAGGAAATGAAATGCTCTGAGATTTATAACTTTAATGTATTTTTTTCTTGTTGCCATGGTTCTTTATTTCTCTTGTGGATAATTTTTAACAATAGAGGATGCCAAATTATTGGGAATGCAGGTTCTTTTGAACTAAAGTAATCAAAATCCCTAAAATATGGGGGCTATAACTGAAAGAGATGCCAACATTAGTAGATCCAAAGCCCTTTGAAGAATCATGTGGGTAAAGCAGTGTAACGTTATTTTGGCCGTTCAGAGGATTAACCCGGCATAAGTATTTTTTTCATATACTTTACTCACCATGCCATCCATTTTCTTTAATAGGAAAGCTGTCTACATGGCATAGCTGCATTTAAAAATTAAAATATTTTCTGGCCTGCAACAACACATCCTTCAGAGAGCAAGTGTTCAAATGAGATGGAATATGCTGCTTCTCCTCTTGTGCTGGCAAACCTGCTCCTCCAAAGTGCACAGACCTCTGTGAAAGAGTTCCTAAGAGGCAAATAACCTGAATGTTTGCAGCAGCGTGCAGAGGAGTATGCTGCTAGCCACAGCATTTTAAATCCTTGGCCACTTGTATCAGGAGGCTTCTGACTCTGGCCAGCCAAAGTTGGGTCCTGAGGGGTAGAGATTTGCTAGTGTGGCAATCAGAGCTGAGAGGCAGGCACATTCAGTTGGAGGGACTGCAGTGAGAATGCCTGTGTGAGCATCTAATAGGCAGCCTGGCTAGCAGAGCCAAGATTCTTCCATGCATCTGCATTTGCAGGCACGGACTTGTGTACAGACTCAGGATGTGACTCAGGAGAAAGATGAGACTGACACATTTGTTGGCTAAGAGTCAGTCATCCTGCAGCTCTTCATCTGGAAACAGAGCTGGGAACCCATTCTGCAGGCAAGGTCACTATGATTTTGGCTGTCAAATACAGGAAGGATGCCTCCAGTCAGAATGAATGATCTCATCTCTGGTGCTCAGCCCAAAGGACAAGGGGCATTTTAGGTAACCTATGATTGCATGATATTGACTACTCTGAGAGGTGCTTAGAAACATTCCAGCTTATATTCTGATGGAGGACATCACCTTCTCTCTTCTGGACATATTGTGCAACTCTCTTTATTGTTGCCAAAAAATTTTTGTTCATAAAAGACAACAGTTGGACACCAATAATTTTTTTCTTCCTGCATGCTTAGTCATAAAATGTGAGGGGCATTGAAGATTGGATCTGCACACATACAGAGGACCACTAGAGGCCATCATATATCTCTGTGTATAAGCACTAATGGGTTTAACTTTTAATGCATAACATTAATACAGAGGAACCTATTATGTCCACAAAGGTAGAATAGACGCTGCTGGGATCTCAGCAATGGAAAGGATAAAAATGCAGGCTCCAATGGACATAAATAAAGAATAATTTAAAAACAAAACAAAGCAAACAAAAAACCACACATAAAACAAGAGATGAGAACGAGACATTTATAAATGATTTTTTAAGGAATTTAGGCTGGAAGTAATGTATATGGCTTTACTTTACCAACAGCTATAACAGAAGGAGACGCAGGTTCCCTGCACAACAAGAGCGAGAGTCCACGGCAATTGCTTCTGAGCAGGTGGTTGCTGGAGAAGTGTTTTTTCACACATTAAAAGCAAAGTCAAGTGTCTATGTGCAGTTCGGTATCCAGGTAACATTACCTGAATAATTTCTTTCCCACAACTAAGAATTAACCAGTATGGCTTTGACCTCCAAATGTGTTTGATGGCTCACAGCAGGCTTCTAGTTCCCTGCATCAATTACAACAAATTACCTGGCATAATTTGTCACATCTATTTGTTTCCCAAGGAAAACATATTAAGGTACAATTAAAACAAAAACTTAAATGTAAGCAAAGAAGAGTATTTGTAGTTTCTAAAGAATTTATAAATACTATCATATTGTAATAACACTCTGTCTTTCTGTTTGGTCCTATTAAAGTCAACATGACTGCATTTGACATCAGCAGGAAATTTACCCACCCCTTTGCATTAGTACTTTCTCATCCCTGGCTAATTTTTTATATCTGAATTACTGTAATGCCTTGGAGTAATCTTCTATGGACCATGGCAGGCAGGAACATGATCTAATGATTAAACTGTAAATATTGATATATTTGCCTGAGTTAGAACTTCCTTCACTGATTGTTTAATCGTAATTCTCCTCTAACAGAATACAATCATGTAAGACTTATGTTTTGGAATCACCCTTTACTCTCATGAAGTCCCACATGGAATAGTACCTTCAGCTCTGGGGTCCCAGAATGAGGAGATCAACCTGCTGGAGCAAGTCCAGAGGACACACAAAGATGATCAGAGGGCTGAAGCTCTGACCTCTCCCATGAAGACAGTCTGAGAGAGATGGGGCTGTTCAGTTTGGAGAAGAGAAGGTGCCAAGGACACCTTAGAGCAGCCTTCAAGTACCTTAAGAGGGTTACAGCAGAGGAGAAGAGGCTCTTCTGGCAAGGCCATACAGTGACAGAACAAAGGGTAATGACTTTAAACTGAAAGAAGGAAGGTTTAAATTAGTTATTAGAAAGAATTAGGGTGGTGAGACACTGGTGCAGGTTTTCTAAAAAAGCTATGGATTCCCCATCCCTAGAAGTAGAAATCTAGAAGAATCCCCACCCTTCAAGGCCAGGGTGGATGGTGCTTTGAGTGACGTGGTCTAGTGAAAGCTGTCCCTGCCCACCATAGGAGGGCTGGAAGTAGGTGATCTTTACGGTCCCTGCTAACCCAAACCTTTTTCTGATTTTATGATTTGTATTCATATGAGATGGCTGGATACATAGAAGATTGTTATTAATGGTCAAAGATGTTAAATTCAAGCAATTCTCAGTACAGTGAAGCAGGATCATGGATTTTCACAGCTGTGCTAATGCAAGGGCATCTTCTTCCATTCAGCATTAGCTCATGTCTCTGTCCATGAGTCTATCGGTGCATCTGCAGCTTACTGTGCGATTACTGTGATGTTTCCTCAAATGCAATGCTGGCTGAGATGCGTCTAACTGAACTATTTTGTCCCATTAGTGTTTGCATTGACTTGAACTAAAATTATTGCTTTGCTTTTAAAAAAAAATAAATTAAAAATCCAAGAATAAATGTAGGTATAATGTACAGATTCTGGTTCTTTAACTTAGAAGATTCACTTTGCTCCCATATTAACTGCCTCTATAAACTGAATCCATCTCAGAAATCCAGATTCTGGAGTTTGACTAATACCAGAGATATATTTCTTATCACACAACTTCCAGTGTGATATTATTAGCACTACAGATAAAAGTCACTTTTTAGTGTTGCAAGAGGGCACTGCTCTTCAGTGTGACTAAGACTGCCAGAATATATAAACAAGTCCTGTTCAAATTTTTTCCATTGGCAGGGTTGCCATGTAGCAACATTAAGATGTTTTTTCTGAGCTCCTTCTAAAGCAGATTTTAACTTGTCTCAATACTCTGAAGACACATAGGAAAAGCAGTCTCTGGCAGACCAGAGTGCATCTCAGGATCAGTGATTTGGTCTGAGCCTGGCATCTTTCATGACTGGGTTGCTCAAAGCCTCATCTGACCAGGCCATGCACACTTCCAGGGATGGGGCATCCACAACTTCTCTGGGCAGCCTGTGCCTTACAGTCTCATAGTCAATATTTTTTTTCTTTAAATCTATTCTCTTGTAGTTTAAAGCCACTAGCTCTTGTGGAATCACTACATGCCCTTCCTAAAATTCCCTCTCTTATCTTTCTCATAGACACTCTTTAGGTTCTGGAAAGTGCCAGAAGGTCTCTCCAGAGCCTTCTTTTCTCCATGTGTTTATTGGATGCTCAGTCAATTTTTCTACCACTGCATACACTATTGACGCCCATATTAATCCTAGTTATGGCTCTGAAGAAACTCACAGTTAACAGTGATTCACAATCAAATCTTTGACACACACACACCTACTCTTGTTCCTTGCAGCATTTACAGGGTCCATCCAAGTTCTTGGTCTCTTGAAGATTATTTTCAAATCTTCCTCCCATCTCTTCCTGTTGCAAAAAATATTATTTGCATGAGAATGTGGGCTAGGAAAATCTAACAAAATTAGCACTTGCCACGCAGACAAGGAACGGTTTACTTACAGATTGTCTTCTGGATTAAGTGATATCAACACGAAAAGCAACTTCTACTTTCTCCTGCTTCTTATTGGAGGTTACTATACCTCAAATCTGCATGATTTGTCACTTTCTACTCTGTTTCAATTTTAAAAGATGAAGGAAAAAAAAAAAGGTAAAAATTAAAAGGATGCCAATGGAGTCCAGAACCTAGCATTTAAATTTGCTGAGCAGTTTTAATTTCCTTTTAGCTACTGAGTTAGCAGACAGGAGAGGGTAGCAAGGTCTGCAAGGGGAAGTGACCAGCAACCAGCAGCTGTGAGGGCCAGTAACCTCTTTAGTCACACATCTAAACCAAGGAAAAATATGTGAAATTCTTACTCAGCTTGTTTCAAGGACCTCAGATCATTCATGTAATTAAAAATGTGCTTTTTGGTGTTGTGCTCACTCCCTCCAACTGCTCTCAAGTTTAAGCAAAGAAAATTATATCCTTCTGTACCATTACAGTACACGAGTTAAACTAATAAAAATGCAGGTGAATATCAGTCCTGCACTTCCATAAAGTGAAAATGTATTAAGAATATATTTTGGTAGGTTTCTCTGGTCCATTTGTCTTCTGTTTTGCTTAAAGAGTTATATTTACTTATCTGTTCATTATATTCTTCTATTCCTCACTGCTCCAGAAGAAGCAGAGAGTTGTTGCTTTCTTCTGTGTTTTTAATTTGAAGTTCTGTATTTAGCTTTTTGTTCTTTTTAAATTATTTCATTTAACATCAATCTGCTTTGATGAAAAGACCTTTAGCATGCCCCTTCTGTGCTCATTCTGCACTTGCTCTGTATTGGTTTGCAATACCAGATTTAATTATTGCTCCTTATTATTCTCTATCCTGGTATTATTTTAATTAAATTGACTTAAATTACAAGGTTCACTGCTTACCCTAGAAGTTAAGGACCATGGGTGGAAGTCATATTCACTTGATGTGTTCCAGGTCTCACCTCTCCAGGCTTCAGAAGCTTCGGTTCCATTCACTGGGTTTGTACATTGCCTCAACATTCTTGTGGAGTAAGCAGTGCTGCCATGCACCAAGCGTGCCCAGCACTGGTGAGAGCAGCCTGTGAGGAGCCCTGGGCATTTCAGCAGGGCCTGAACAAGCACAAGGCTCAGGCCACAGCTGATGGGCATGTTTGGTGAGGGGTTCTGAAAGTACTGGCGAGAAAGCTGCTTTCATTTGTACATTAACCCAGTGGCTTGGGATATTTCTTAGAGAGAGCGGTTATTTTAAGCCTATTTCAGTCTGAAGGCTGTCAGCTCATTATTCTTTCCTGCCATGAATATCCACTCCATGCTTCAAGAGGAGAATTTGGCTTTCCAAAATTTACAACCCATGTCAGCTGCTTCTCTTTACACAGAGACATTCTCTATTTGATTTTTTTGGAGCAATGATGTTGTTTTTCACACTGAAAAAACAGATCACTATTCAAAGGAGTCACCGAAACTCCAATTTTTCTAGAGCTGCCAGCCCATCAACCTGACTGTACACCTACTTTGTGGCAGTCATTTATGCAAATGCTTCTCCAGAGTTATTCAGAAAACAAAGCAGGCAAGGAAACAGTGGTAACAAGGATTTCAGACTAAATATCAGCCCTGAGGTAATCATAGCTTCAGTCATAACCTAATATTAAATACTTTCAAGTTCCATTAACAATTTTACCAATTATAATAGATTGTTAATCATCCAACCTCTTGACCCTTACAATATTATTATATCATCTGAGCCCAAAAGTTCTGTTTTTAATCAGACTGTTGTGTTATTCTAGGTGTTGTAATAGTACTTGAATTTATTCAGAGAAGTACTCTTATGAAGTATTACTCTGTTCCTACACTCCCTATTTACACTCTTTATATCCCAGACACAAAAGGAAAAATCTAGTCTCAGTGTCCTCTGTTCCTGGGTTAGGGAACTTAAATCACGGAGTCTTGGAGTGATCCTCAGTGTCAGAGTGAGAGTCTGAGGCAAACCCAGTACTGAATACACATCTGACTCTTGATCTTGTAATTGAATTATCAGTTTAATAACTGGTACAATGTAAAAGGGTAAATGGGATAAGTATTCCCATAAATCCAAGTTAGAATATTAAAGAAAATATTTTTGACATCGGAAATCATACCCCAAACCTCTTGTTTAGCATTTGAAAGACATAAATCCACCATTTGTCATTGCTCTGCATCTCAAATGATCAGCAGTGGAGCAGTATTGTTTTCTGTTATGTTAAAACTCACATTTTACCATTAAAATGATCTGTTCATATGAAAATGGGGTTAATATGCTCAGGAAGGGCAGCTTTGCAGTTTCGGGTTGCTTTAAACATATGTCTTGTAGAAGTAATCAACTGGCTACTAAACAAAAGTTCTTCTCTCAGACATGGCTGTGAATTTTAACTGGTGTTAAAGAAATGAGTCAACTACATTAAGTTAATGCCAGTACTGACACAGCAGGGCAGAAGGGTTACACAGCACTGGGGGAATAAGGGAACAGAGTGTGGAAGGAAAGGATATATTGTCCCACAGTGGTATACTGACTTCTGCAAAGTAAAAATGTTTCTATTACATGTGTTTCTGAAGTGAATGCAAAATCATTATAGCTGTCTTCCAGCAGTGACTAGAGGCTTCACCTGAGATTGATATCCTCATTGCTAAACAAACACAGTGAGATGCTCTGCTCTGCAGAGCTCACAGTCCAGAGACAGACAATGGTAGGATAAGCAAAAATATGACAAAGTGAGGTAGGAAAATATCAAAGCAGAGGTTTATAGAAACAACACCAGAATGTCCTTGTGATTAAAAAGCTGTCACTGCCACTTCAAATGCTTCAGGTTCTATGAATATTCCTATTGCCTGTTTTTAAACTCATATCACTTTGGGATGGTATTTTCTCGCTTTGTTTTTTAATTTCCATGTGTGTGCCTGTATCCAATTACTGCTTCAAATATTCTTCATAGTGTAGCAGGTTGGCATATATCTGTTCCATATATGGGTAAATCTGTCTCAAAAAAAGGAGATAAGCAAATAAATAAACTGCTACAGGTTGGTTATAATTATATCAAGCCTTTATGACAGCTTCTCACATACAAGTCTTTTAGTCTCTTGCTGTATAAACTACCTTATAACAGAAAGAATTATAAGAAAATAAATGTGACTATGCTTAAGTTCATAACTATGCTTTACATGTCCTCATGCTATGGACACATAGCTAAAATACACAGGATGATCTAGGCATTTACATCTCACCTAGTCTTCACTATCTAATCTCCACTATGTGATTGTCAAATGAAAACATGTTCTCAAACTTCTACTCCGTGACCATGAAGGTTTACTGGCTATGAAAATCTACGGTGCCCAAGGCTATTCCTTCCATTCCCTGACTTCTCCCAGTGCTGTACCTGCTCAGCAGAGTAGTCCCTTGCTTTCTGAATGTATTCAGCTGTACATGACATATTTTCCCCTGGGAAATAAAAGGTGTATTTGCCTGAAAACATATCTTAGACCAACTCTGCAAGTTAGGAAATCAAAGGAAACTTCATCCCACTCTTCAGTCCTGGTAAATGAAGTACCTTTTCTTGCTATAAATATTACTTATGCTTCTTGGACATCAAATTTTAAGGTAAACATTTGCTTTCAGCTCTAAAATTCTCCAAGGGTCTAACCTAAACTTGCCAACTTTTTTTTTCCAAAAAACAACATAATTTTCATAAAATTATCTTAATTGGTCAAAATCTACGTATGTGATCCTCCAAATAGCCCATCAGGCTGAAAATAATTCCATCATATTTAGGAAAAAAAAAGCAGAAAAAAATCCCCAAATCCCAAACAAATCATATTTCTGCTGCTTTGGAGAGAAGTGAAATTCTATTCCTAATAATTTAGAAGGAACATTGAGAATGACCTTCTGGACTGAAAATTTTAGTTTCTGATATTGCAGTCAGCCAAATAATATAATCTCAATCATTAAACAAATTCTGTTTAGGACATCTGTTTTCCTCCACAATATCCACAAGAAGGCCATTTAGAACCTTATTTTACTGATTACTAAAACATTTTACCAAACTGATTTGCACTGGGCCCACTAAAAGACAGATATCTTTTTTGGGTCCATGATTTTCCCAACATCCTGTCTAAAGTGTTTAAAATACAGGATGTTGAACTATCAGTTTGGCTCTGATTAATTTTTGTTTAAAAGAATTTAACTTACTGCCACAGTTATACCTGTCTACATTCTGTCTTGATGTCTTTTAATGCCAGAACGTCAGTTTGTCTTAAAGTAATGGGGAAAACCCCATGTTACTAACACTGTTAATCTTCATTTCAAACACAATTTACAAGAAGATTGTCAGGTTTTATCCATTGAAGAAAATAATTGAAAGAAAGCATTGAAAATAAATACTCTGATCAATAACATTTTTCTTTGAGAGCAGGTTACCATCTGGTTGTTTATCTATACATTAAAATGTGTTTTAATAACCTGTAACAAGATTTCACAGTCCAGCCACCAATATCTGCTCGTTTCTCTTTTTCAGTAAGAGGACAGTGATAGTTCTGATGATATTATATTTCTTAGCATGCCAAAACCTCTTTTCTGAACACCTGCTGAGAGATGAATGAATTATTTGCTAGACTTACAAAGCACAAATGATTCAGCTGTGCTAGCTTAAAATGGTGTTGGTCAAAATAATTCGCGGAGGTTATCTTCATGAAGTGGAGCGAGCTATAACAAGCTGTATCCAAGCCTGGTATTTATGACTTTCAGCAACTGTGTGAACTTCTTCCACTCTGGGTAAGCAAACACCCTGAGTGTCATGCAGCTCTGCAGGAACTCTACTATACAGCCAATCATACGTATGCAGTGAAAAAGAAGGCTGATTAAGAAATGTGGTTTGCACATACCTATTTTGATACTCTTTCTCTTGGTACATAGTAGGATAATAAACATGTGGTGAATACACTACGAAGAATGCTTCTAAGTGGTTTAGCCATTCAGAGATACTCAACTAATCCCTTCACTTCCTCAGAGTAGTCTTTATCTCTATTTACTTCTACAAAGATCATTGCTGCAGCTGTATTTTTTAAGGATTAAAGCAAGCCTGACAGGTTAAACTTTAGTTTTAGTCAAGAAACAGTATGGAGTATATGGAAGACTTTATAGAGTTGGCTCAGGAGATTACCGGGCTTCTTCTCTTTTCCAGAGCGCCCATTTTGAAAAGCCTGCATACCCACAAACTGCCTAAAAAAGTGGCAGGAGGGGAATGTATATAAGAGGTTAAGCTTGGTGAAGAAAATGAGAGGAAACTTAAAGGACAGTAAACAGAAAAATTACTAAATATATATGGTGACCTGTAGCACTGCTTCATATTGTCTAACAGCCAGATAGTACCAAAAGATAATTATTTATCACAGAAGCTGGAGGGATGGCTGGGATCTGTGAATTAAGCTCTAGACCCATTTAGAATCTTTGTGTCAGATCACATATAGGCTAGATGCAAATTTCAAGGAGGACAACTGCTTAGAACTTTGTAAAGGCTGACAGGCTTCAGTGGATGCTGAGCAGTCAGTAGCAGTATCCACTTGCCTGGATGTAGGAATAAAATTGTTTTCTGTATATATCATGGCAAAGACCCATGTCCTGACCTAAGAGACTAAGATATTATAGAGATGTAACTCTTCTGCTGGTTGCTCTACCGTAGTAGTGAACAGAAACACGCCGGTTGCGCTACAACATTAGTGAACAATAAGCATAATGTTCTAATCATTAGCCATGAAGTGTTTAATTAGAACTATCATCCATCCCTGGTACATGCAGAAAGACTACAAGTATCGGTAGATGCTGGAGTTCTGCTTCACAAGACATGACTGCTCTGTATCTTTTCCACCAGCTGCAGTGCAGGTCTGTGCTCCAAAACATAAAATACTTTCACTAGTCATGCTGATGGAGGTTGGCAAGTTCACACAGTGCACAGGTCAACACATTCTGGTAGACGAGAAAAGACAGAGTTTGTTTAGCCAGAAGGAAGAAAATCTCTGTGGGACCTATACTCTTCTTTCCCACAGAATCTTCATATCACTCTGGCTTCACAGTTTGAGCCCTGTCACACAGCAGCAGTCAGCTTGTGGACAGGTACCAAGACTCTGCAGAGATATCTGCTTTGACAAGCACCCTAGTGCACGTTAGGACTCTGGTCTCCCTAAATATCCAGACTGGCACCTGTTTGGAGAATGATACATGTTTCTGACACGTTAAAGTTCTCTCTTGTTGGAAATTAGGGCATACAGCTGCAGGCAAGAAAACTTGGTGCACCTGCATGTTATATTCTGACTTGGAGCTGGGCACACACCCAGGGAAGGAGGAAAAGTTTTTTGAGTCAGATATCAAGGAAATTTTACCTAGAAATGACTATTGATAGGAAATAAAGACCCACAGGGGAACCAGGAATATGTCCTGAGTGACCTGCGGTGAAGGTCAAAGAAAGTGCCTTTTCCTCTCCACAGGAATGCTGTAGTGCTGTTCTGCTTCTTGCCATGACACACAGTCTCAGATCAACATGGCAAATGAGATCCAAGCAAGGCAAGAGAAACCTGAGAGAGCAAGGCAGTCAAGTTGTCATTGAATTATGCAGTTTAATCAATTAACATCTTTACAGAGAGCAGTTATTCTAAGGCAATCAAGTGCCATAGCAAACAAATAATAGCAAAAACTGTGAATGTGAGAAGAAATGACAGGCAGCTGTCTGAAAAATAAAAAGGCAAATTTGAAAGCATAGCTCTGGGAAAAGGGTTTCTCAGTTGAACAGAGAAGGAGAGGGAGTTGTATCTGTGGGATAATAAATAAGTGTCTCAATACATCTATGATATAGAAATTTAGAAGAGAATATGGGATTTACCTGTGTTTGTATCTATTCCATATAGGAATCCTTTCACTCATGAATTTTGACCCAGAACCGACCTTAATATGGCACTTAAGACTGTTAAAAGTTGTACAATAAATGTTCTTTGCAACAGATTTCTGTGGTAGCAGAATAAAAATTTAAACTTCCAGATGATAGTGTGGGCAGAGAACAAAAAGTAATAGCATACACTTGGATATGAATCACAGAATAAAGGCATGAAAGAATTGTGGAATGGCTTGGGTTTGAAGGGACCTTAAAGACATCTAGCTGTAACTCCTCTGCCATGGGCAAGAACACCTTCCACCAGGCCAGGTTGCTCGGTGCCTCATCCAATGTGGCCTTGGACATTTCCAGGACTGGGGCAGCCACAGTATCTCTGGCTTTAATGTATCATCACCCTCTTAGTGAGGATTTCTTCCTAACATCTAATTTAAATCTTTCTTCTTTTTCTTTAAAGACATTACCCCTTGTCCTTTCACTACCTATCCTTCTAAAAAGTCCATCTCCAGCTTCCTTGGAGGCCCAATTTAGGGAAAGGCTGCTTTAAAGTTTCCCTAGAGCGTTCTCTTACCCAGGCTGAATAACACCAACTCTCTCAGCCTCTCTTCATAGGAAAGGTGTTTCAGCTTTCTGATCATCTTCATGGCATCCTCTGGACTTCTTCTGACATTTCCATTTCCTTGTCATGTTGCCCAGAGCTGGACACAGTCCTTGAGGTGGGGTCTCACAAGGGCAGAGTAGAGGGGCAGAATAACCCACCTTGACCTGCTGCCATGCTGTTTTATATTCAGGCCAGGATGTGACTTTCTTGTTGACAAATACATCATTGTGTACCTCAGCCTTCTCCGTGTTCCATGTAACCAGAAACCTTCTAAAGAGAATCCACATTTTCCCCAGCCTTTTTTATATCACCAACTTACCTATATAAGCTTTTCTTGATGTCCTTAATAACCTTGGACAGGTTTAATTCTTTCAGAGCTTTAGTTTATGCAGCGAGTTGACCCTGGCTGGATGCCATACACTCACCAAGGCTGCTCTGTCTCTCCCCTCCACAGGTTGATAAGGGAGAAAAAAGATAAAGGATTCTTGGGTTGATATCAGGACTGGCAGACACCACTCACCAACTACTGTCACAGGCAAAACAGACTTAGCTTAATTGACTTTCTTACTAATAATTCAGAGCACGATAATGAGATGTAAAATCTTAAAACCACCTTTCCGCTCATAGGCTTGGTCCAGTGGCCTGTAGCAGATTCTTGCTAATGTCACCTGTCCCTGCCTTTCCTTTAATTCTGATCTTGGTCAGTTCCTTTTCTGTCCCTAGGCAGAGCTCCATGCATTCCAGATGGTTATGGACATAAAGTATGATGCTCCCTCCTCACCTTCCTTGCCTGTCCTTCCTGAAGAGTCTGCATCCTTCCATTCCAATGCTCCAGTCACAGGAGCCATCCTCCCATGTCTACATAGTGCCAATAAGGTCACAGCCCTGTAAGGATGTGTGTGTCTACAACTTCTATTGTTTACTCTCCATTTTATGTGTGTTTGCAGAGAGACATTTATGTCGGCAGATGAAGCCAAGCTGGAGAGGCTGGAATTCCTTTTTGCTGCTCTTTAGATGCTTTCCTGCTTATCTGTGATCCTTTTACAGACTCTGAGTACTCTTGTTGGCATGGGCATTACATTGGTAGGAGTAGGATGGGTTGAAGTTTCACTCTCCTAGCAACTTGTTTAAAGCCCTCCTCACCATTTCAGCAAGAAAATGTTCATCTCCTTCTCTGACCCCACTAGATCAGGTTTCTCACAGTGAGTCCCACGGTCTAAGTAGCCAAACCCCTGGCTGTGGCACCAGGCCTGCAACCTCTTGTTGATTCACCAGGTTCAACTGGTTCTTTCAAACACCTTCCCTTGGACCAGAGGACTGATGAAAGACTACCTCTGGTCCAGAGTACCTGACCACTACTCACAGGTCTCTGTCACACTTCTTGATCCTGCTCATACTGCCCCTAGAACTACTTCTGGTGCCCACATGAAACAACAACTTTAGATGTTTAATACACTGATATACATTGTATCACACTGTACAGAGAAAGACAGTAAATTATTTCTACTGATGTCAAGCTAGATTGAGGTCCTAAAGTCTACATGTTATACATGTTACACCAGCTGAAAATGTAGTCCAACATTTTCTGTTACCACATTTTCCTGGGAGAATAGTTTTCAATTCAGACTTCTGAGTTGCAGGCCCCCTCATTTGGATCGATTGCCTGGAAGGTGACCACAGCTGACATAGAGCATTATTGACAATAATTTTTTTATGCTGTTGCTTTACAGATGCCAGTGTGATTTAAAATAAACTTCAGCTTCAGCAAGCCCTTCAGCTGATTTCCCTAATGAACTGTGAACCTCCAAAATTTTTCTACTGACCTTGAATGGAATACGCTTTTGGAAAGGAAAACTGTTCCATTTAGAAGTGAAGATCATTTACTAACTATGTGAACCGTCTGTCACTTACTGGCAGAGCTCAGACAGCTGTGACAGCGAGGACCAGGTCACACCAACATCCTTTCAAAGTGGGAGAGAACCTATGGGAATTCAGAAAATAAAACACCTGAAGTGATGAAAGTGTGTGATACGTCTGTTCATGAAAATTATGGTTGAATGGCCCATTCAGGCTTTGGCATTAGGGATTTCAACTCCTGTGTCCTATTTTCTTTATGAACTCAATTACTTTAGGAAAGTCTATGAGTGATGGTGTCCTTACTGTGAATACTGAGTATTTGTGATTAAATTAACCCCATTCAGAGACAACTTTTGGCAATATTACAGAAACCATATTGATGGTTGGGTTTTTATTAGTTGAAATAGAAGAAAACCAATAAACAAATCTGCAACAAGCATTTCCCTGGGTATTTCAACACACCAGTAAGAATGAAGTGTGTATTTCATGGTATTGTCATGTTAGAGCTCCAGGCTGAATATATCAAACTAGATAAAAACTGTATGGGAGAAACAAAACATACATCATTTAGTGGAGTTCTGCCTTACCTAATCATTTTTCAACTCTCTATAAAATCAATTTCTAACTTTTTTACATATTACAAGGCCATATCCATTTTAAGATACTCTGCCACTGCGACTTGTATCCCAATAGGAATAACATATTTCATAATGGGGATAACATATTTTATAAGTACTGCCAATAAGAACAATAGGAATTTTCAAGGAATAAGGCATTAATTAATAGGAATGCAGATGCCAGATTTTGTTTCCTTTTGCAATAATCTTTTAATAACAAAGTACTGTTCTGTTACCAACTCCCTCTTCCTTTTTTTCAAAAGAAATTTTCAAAGACAATTAAAATATAGCCATTGGTATATCCCTTTTCTCCTTCATTTTTTGAGCCGCTTTTGTGTTTTACAGTATCCCTTATCAAAGCATGAGAACTGAATTTTAGGGCAGCAGTAAGGTACTCACAATCATAAGAACAATACTTTGAACAAATGTCTTCACTACCCAATTTTATTGTGAGCAGTTTGTCAGTTACTTTATACTTTCATGTCATAAATGATTCATGGTTGGATGCACAAGCAAAACAGTTTACTGGAACTAATCTCAGCAGTGTGCAGACCTATTTGTATTACTCTGGCAATGTTCCTTGCAGTAGCACAGTCAGTTGTAAACAGAGCAAAAAAGGAATCTGTAACTTATTCTCATAATATTCACATATCACCAGCAGGAGCATCATCTTTGTTAGTGTGGATGTCTGCAGCCGTAATCTTCTTCAGCTGACCAATTTTCCCATGCTCCAGGAGAGGGATTAATCTCCTGTTGGTATCTGTATCACTATGGTAGATGCAAAATGGTCTAAAAAGCCAGGCTTATATGCCGTTATTACCACTCCTGGTAGTCTTCTTAAGAGTTAGTTGGCCACAGATCTTCTTCTGGATCATCTCTGGAAAGAGGCCTTAATTTATATCGGTGTTGCTGTTTTAGCCACTTTTTCCATCAACAGAAAGAATTTGTCCAAAATGGATGTGTTTTATGTAGCTCAAAAGTATACTGTCTGCTTGTATCCTTACTGTAATGACATGCAAAAGTGGGTTCTTAATTAAAATAATTAATTTATTTTAAAATTATTTGAAAAATTAAGTCACATAAACACGCAAATGTAAGAGCATATACACACATATACACAAGATGTCAATTTAAAACAGCTGCTTCNGAAAAATTAAGTCACATAAACACGCAAATGCAAGAGCATATACACAAACAAGATGTCAATTTAAAACGGCTGCTTCCAAAATTTTAGCAGAATGCACTAAAGTATTGCTTAGTACTGAAAACTTAGCTTGATATGCACTACATTTTATAACTGCAGTGTAAATTTGCATGAAAAATAATTAAAAGGAGAAAATAAGGAAAAAAATCCATCCCAAACCAAAACTCCCAAGCAGAATAGAGTACAAAACTTCTCAGTCAGTTTCCATGAAGAACTTTTGTTTTAAAGGAAAGTTTCCATCTCCTTATAAAAGAAAAACATATTTTGTCTGGGTTGCAGTTTGAGTGTCATAAAGGCAAAAGTTTGGCTAAGTTTTACACATTATTCTCCAATGGTAAATAACATGGGCTCCTACATAATGAATGGAGAACAGCAGCTGTCTTTGAAAGCCTCCAGAGGGAGAACCTGTTTATCTTAGCACCTAAATGTGAAGGGGCTGAAATTCAGCCTTTGTTCCATAAACAACCAAGAGAGCTGGCTTGCAGCTTCTGCATCTGTCACCCACAGGTCTGTTTAACCCAAAGTTATTCTGGAGTGAGACTCACAGAAAGAAGCAAGGCTGCCTCCTAAAGAAGTGGGAGTGGTGGGGATGCCTAGAGCAGAACTGATGCCTAGAGAGGCTGACCTGGAACAAGAATAGACAGAGTTACAGGAGTAAAGCAGGTGTTTATTAAAAGGCCTTGTGAGGATACACCTTGGGCAGTACAAGAGCCTGGCTGGGGCTCTGCCCAAGATGGACCCAAGATGGATGACCTGTCACAGGTTTTCACACTTTTATAAGTTTTGGTTTATTCTGGGGTTAATTGTCCAATTACACTTCAGGTTATGAAGTCACATTCTCCCAGATTGCTCACCTCAATTCCCTGTTGTTTATACGTGTTTATATATGTTTAAACATATGTTTTGGGCCTGAAGCTGCAATAGTGTCCTTGCTTCTTGGGTTGGAAAAGGATTGTTTTGTCTTACTGAACTGTGAAGAGAACTTGCTAACACTTTATATGAAGTTCAGAGTTGTGTACTAATGCAGCACAGAATCTGGAAAATATGAAAGCTAAAATGTAAGACAAAATTTGACCCCTTTAGCAGCCCATTCATGACAGATGATGTTTAACAGCTGCAAGAGATCTCTTAACTTTTTTAAGAATCACAAAAGAAGTTTTAAAAAAACAGAAAGAGGGGAAAAAAACCCTTCAGAACAACAAATACTCACAGCAGTTGGCCTGAAATATGAACAGAGTACCTAGCTATAGAGCTGAAGGATTGTGAAAAAAAGAAATACAATGCTTACCAAATTCACATTTGTCCTCTTTTTATGGACTTCTTATGAAGCTCTTGTCCTACACGCTGAGTTAGAAGCACTGGAAGTATTATCACAGCATGGTTGTTTAGATGATATTTTGAGCTTGATACTGAAATAGTTATGCTATCCTCTTAAAACACTAGACATGACTAGAAGTGTCTCATTGATAGTTGTTAATGGGAATTCATCTTTATACATTTGCCTTAATTTTACCCAGCATTTTCTTTCTATAGATCTGTATTTTTTCCCTTGTTGTTTCTCAAAAAAATTGTTCAAAGTCTCCTATTTCAATTTTTAAACCAAATTGTTTTTTAAATGTGCATTTACCCCTGTGAGTTTTATACAAGGCAGATGCTGCAAAAGTCTTGTTAGATTGCAAGTACCTTTTGTTTTTCAATCTCTGTGCTCTGTGTTCAGAACTGCACTGTTTTTCTGATACTAATCATGCACTAAGGCTAACTAATGCATGGGTGAAAAAAATCTTTTAATGAAGAAAGGAATTTTAGTCCGTGTTCTTTTTTAAGTGGAATATAACAAAAAGAAATGTAGGGAAAAACCTTCCTACGGTTCTTCAAACAAATATGAACCTGACTCTCTGTTCTTTTATGCCTCATCTGTAGCTTCATGAAAAATTACCTTTCTCAGCAAATCTGGTTCAAGATACTCAGGATGCCACCACCTTCAGCCAATTATTCTTACCCCTGTGCAGCCCTTTGACACTGCTTAGTTATGCCAATACAGTTGAAAATAAAATAGTTGTAATACAATTGTAAATTAAATGGTCCAATGTAGAAGCAAAAACCAAACCGAGGATCAGTGAAATTTGATTCTGTCACAGTCTGTAAGGGGTTTGGGGGCGCTGCATGGGTGCAGCTATTGCAGCATTGCTGGTGTGCTTTGAATGATCACTTCAATTACAGGCATTCTTTGATGTTAAAATGTTACTTTGAACATTTTTGTGGTGCCAGCAGTGACCCTGGTAGTTTGGCTTTTCCAAAATATGTCTATTTCAGGAATTAGCTTCCATAAAAGAGAAAAATCTACCATGACAGTAAAATGGTCTCTGCTTGAGAAAATGTTTTGTTCCTTTGAAATATGTTTTACATTTCAGCAAAATTTCAATGGAACATTAAACCTAAGGAGATTCACTTAGATTGCAGAAGCTGTGCTGTCTTTATGCATGAGTGTCAAGCAATAAAGAACATACACCCCCTGTGCATTCTCGTAGTAGGGGGCCTGTGAAGACTGCCGCCTTCAATTCTATCTAATGTTTACACGCTAGGCAGTCTTCCTTCAGATATTGAGGGTTGCTTGTTCCTAATGTTCAGGCATATAGACCAATCCATCACATGAAACTGTCAGTGACATTTCTAACCCTTTTCTTGGTTTTGTCATTAGAGTCAGGAAATAAACACGAGACCTCTGCTTTATCCCTTCAGTTTGCCTCTGTTAAGGGATTATTCATTCACTTCTATGTGTAAAGCCACGAATTACAAATGAATGCTGATGTGTTTGTTTAGTACCTAGAATCTCATAATTCAGCTGGACTGTATCTGAATTTTCTATGCATTGGTATTTCAACATGCTTTTGGACAAAGATTTTTCTTTAATCTATGTTTCCAAAAATGTCCAGAAACAAGTCTTCTTCCTCTATTCCTAGTAGCAGGAAGATTAGGATGACGAATGAAATCCTTTTATTTTTTTCTTTCCTGCTCCTTACACTAAACGAAAATGGTATAAGGACATGGATTTCAGCTGTAAATGGAACCTGCTTTTAGAATACCCACTATGAAAGATACTCATCTGTTTCCTGTACTTTCAGATCACACAATCACAGACTTTTCTAAGTTGGAAGGGATTTACAAGGATCATTGACTTCAACTCTTAAGTGAATGGCCCATTCAGGGATCAAACCCGCAATCTTGGTGTTATTATCACCATGCTCTAACAGATCAGATGGACTTTTATAGGACATTAACATTTATACCTAATAAATATTCCTGCAAAGTGGTCCGGGGAAGAATTATTCACTAGTGATAGATGGCAAAAAGCAAGATGTGTAAATTGAAAAATGTGTTGATTGAAAAATCAAGTTTCAGAATGGGTTCCAGCTAGAAAAAGTCTCCTAAAATATATGTAATTTGCAATAGATTCTGGAAGACATAGAAATGTGGCCTTCAGAGATGAAGTGTGGACAATGGGGCCACAAGTTGCTTAGAGAAGAAGCCTAAGTTCTCTGATTGATAAACCAAAAAGAAGTAGAAGCTCATAGGAAGCCTTTTATGTTATTTTTCCAAATATCTTGGGAGACATAGATTTGCAGGGAGGTTAAAAATAATTTATTACATCAATTGATATAATTATACAGCCAAATAGACAGGGACAGGCACATCTCAGGTCTCACTCCATAATCCTGAGCTCACTCCATAATCCTGAACATGTTACCTGGAAGTGGGAAGGGCAAGTTTTCAAGAATAATCTGCTGTGTCATTTTTAACTGAGTGACCAGAATTGCAGAGAATAATTTACATTTTTAACCCAACACAGTTTTATGTAGCACCATAGTGACCATTTTGTTCTCTGTTTTTCTCTTGTTTCTAATAATTTCCTAATACTGTATTTTTTACTATGCTGTCTGTTTTCACTGAGCCATCCAAGAGTGTTTACCATAACAAGTAACTTAAAAAAGACTCAGATGGGGTGTATGCGAACTTTTTATTTCTTCATTTATGTTTCTTTGCATTTAGTGACATTGAACTTGACTCACACAGTTTTGTGACACCTTTCTGCAAACTTCTGCAATTAACTTTTAAATACAGTGAGTAATAATTTTGCAATCAGCTAATGTTTCCATATCACCTTTCCACAGAGTATCTCTTCTAATGAACATCACAAGTCCTGGTTCAAATAATTCGGACACATCAACAGCAGTATCCTTCCAATGTGGGAAAACTCTTTCTTGCCATCTTGTCATAGATTTCTCTCTTTATTCAGGAATATGTCAGAAGGTTTTGCAAATCTAAAACCACTCTGCCAATTACATCAAAGTTATCTTCATGCTTATTGGTTCTTTAACTTTAAAAGTTTTGTGAACCACAATTTCCCTGTACAAAAGCCCTGTTTTCTATCTTATTGCTCCATATACATTTATGTCTCTGCTAAATCTACCAAGAGGTTCTACCAATTTGCAGACTATGGAAGTCATATGTACAGACCTATAATTTCACATGTCTCCCTGAATGATAAATTTATAAATCTGTAGCTTTTCTCAAATTCAATTCCTTTACTAATGGTGATGTTAGTAATAAATTATATACTACTGTTAACAATTACACAATTTACTACTTGAGCTCCTTCAGAGCTTCTGAATGAATAACATATGGTACTGGAGATATTTTACTCTTTATTTTACTAATTTATTCTAAAACATCCTCCACTGACACTTCAGTCTGAGACTGTTTCAATGACTCACTTGTCATAGGAAAAGCTCCTTCCGATTTCCACACTGATATAAAATATTCAGTCAGCTTTTCTGCTGTGGTGATATCTTTTCTGTTTTTGTATCATCTCAATCATCTCTCAAGGAGAGACAGGGATATATGCCTGAAAAATTTGTAGGTCAAGATAAGGGCAGGGAGACCATACACTGACTGTCATCATGGGCAAAACCCCATTGGGTGTTTTCTGCTCTGGGGAAGTAAATGTAATTTATTTATCCAACAGAGTAGGATAATGAGAAATAATAACAAATATAAAACCACCTTCCACCTACACCCCCTTTTCTTCCCAGGCTCATGTTCACTGCTGAGCCTTCTACCTTCATGCTCTGAGCAGTACCTTGGGACTGGGAAATGGGGCTAAAGTAGCTTCTCATGCTCTTCCTACCTCCTCCATTGTGAAGTCCTTCAAATTGGAGACAGTCCTACACGAACTATTTCACAGCTGGTCCCTTCTGCAGAGTGCAATTCTTCAGGAACAGACTGCTTTAGCTTGGGTCTCTTGCTTGGCTGCAGGTTCTGCCAGGACCCTTCTCCAGCAAAGGCTTCCCTCGGGGTCACAGCCTCCTTTGGGCAATCCCCTGCTGTGGTTGGGATTCTCCAGGGACTGCTGGGGCTGTTTGGTTATTTGCTTCACCATGGACCTCCACAGGCTGAAGGGGCACAGCTGCCTCACCATGGGCTGCACCAGGGGCTGCAGGGGAATCTCTGCTCCAGGGCCTGAAGCAGCTCCTGCCTTTCCTTCTGCACTGACCCTGCGGTCAGCAGGGCTCTTCCTCTCACATCTGCAGTGCATTGTTTTTACCTTGTCTCAAATATGTTATCCCAGTGGTGCTACCAGCATTGTCAATAGCCTCAGCTCTGGCCAGCAGTGGGCCCTTTCTGGAGGTGTCTGGAATCAGCTGTATCAAACAGGGGGCAATCCCGGTCTTTTCTTCTCACAGAGACCACCTTTGCAGCCCTTTTGCTACCAAACTCTTGCCTTTTCAATCAAATAATATATACAAGTTTTAATACCAGTTTTACTTGTCTATAAGTTTATTCCTTTTTCGTCATCCTATTTTTACTTTTAAAAAAGCAGACCTTTTGCTTTGGCTTTCCATTTTCTGTTTCCTCATCTGGTCTCTGATGAGGTGTTTTTCTCATCAAGTTCTACTTTTGAGGGATACTTTATTCATTAGTGATGTGCTCTGTATTGACTGTTATAATTCAGAAAATGGATCTTATGATGAAAAGCTTCATGAAAATGTCAGCTCAGTGTTCAGCAGTGGTCAAAAAAATTGAATGTAAGGAACTATAAAGAAAAGAGTCAAAAAAACCCCAGAAAACATAATTATTTTGTCAGAAAAAGCTCTTATCCCACAATCTAAAATAAAGGATGTAACAGAACTGGAAGAGGTTCACAGAAAGCCACTAAGAATAATCAAAAATATAGAAGGGCAGTCAAGGGAATTCATAAATAGCTCAGGACTATTCAGTCTGAAAAGTGACAATTTGGGGAAGGCCTTGACAGAAATCTGTCTTATAAAGGAAAAAGAATAGATAAAAAGTGATAGATGGTTTATTTTCTGTTCCAAACTAAGGATGAGAGTATCATATGCTGTTAGCAGGTGGTAGGTTCAAAGCAAAAAAAAAAAAAGGGAGGTAGTTGTCTACATAATATGTAGGTAGGTAACTCTTTCCCCAGGTCACTTTTCTTTCAGTATTTTTTACTTTATACAAAAAGACACTGCAAGTAGTATATGAACCACTTAAAAGCACACAATGCTTGAATGGCTGGCTAGATCCCAATGGGGAGCAAAAATTACCATTCCTGTGCCCACATACCTTGTGATTGTCTCTCTATCAGCAGTCATTTGATGGTGGGAAGTGTCAGTCAGTCCTGTTGTGTTCTGGCATGGGTTGATCTTTGGTACTGCCAAAAAGCAGATTCTATGCTTTTTCCATAGATTTGAATAGTTTAATGCCAGTATTTTTCTTCTAAATTTCTAAGCTGCTAATTTTGCCTCTCACTTCAGTTTGTGTATTTTATTTTTTGTTACCCTGTAAAGTGTTAGCTTATCCCCTGACATCTGAAAACCAGGTTGCTCTACAACCAAGCCAGACCTGAGTTTTAAGTTGGAGGCAGCTGCACCTTCATGGGATACGCTTTGAAAGAATTTTGCTCAGGATATTTTGGATGCTAAAGGTTTGCATGCATTGAAAAAGGAAGTGGACAAAAATATCACTCTAAGATATTAGACAGAAATACCAGAGACCTGATTCTATTAAAGGTGTGCTTCTATTTCAAGAAGCTCCTGAGTAGTAAATCACTGTGGACTTCAGAGAACATTCACAGCATGAGTCATCATTTTGATCTTCCTTAGAAATCTGTTTGTCATCATGGATGGAAGTGGGACATGGGGCTTGGCCAGCCTTTGGTCTGGCTCAGCACAGCTGCTCTTGTATTCTGAAAACCTTTGCTCTGCCATAATTATGTGGTCTACATTTAGTCCTTTGATATTTTTTTAACACCTTTTTGACAGAGGTTGCATGTTTCTTCTGGCAAAATGCTATTAAACATCGTTATCCGTGTATACTTTTTTCATTTTAGTTTCTCTTATTTTTTTTTACCATGATTTCTTGGAGGTTGTCTTTTTTTTCAGAAGTTTATTTTATATGAAAAGGACGTAGTATGAAGAGGAAAGAAAACTTTTCAGTTGGATTTTGAATGAGCAAAGTTTGAGACAAAGAACAATATTTTAAGAGTGTGTCAGTGTATATTTGGCTACTTCATCTCTACTACAGCTACTTCATTTTCTCCTCGGATATTTCAAAATGCAGCCATTTTGTTATCTCACTATTTAACTGTTTATCATACCTCATTATTAAAATTTCCCAGATAATGAGTATTAATTAAAGTGTCAAATTATGCTTCTCTTATCATTCCTTGTAGTGACCTTAATGGTAGCATTTCTGAGGCATTATCATGGACCCATGATGATATAAAGCAAACCAAATAATATATTCTTTAATCTAAGCATGATATTTTTGTTTACATAAATTGCAATAATTTTTATGGTTAATTAATATAATATATTTAACCTTCAGTTTCTTTAAACTCTGGAACTTTTCTCTAGCAGCCTGATCTATTTTGTCTTAGTGCTATATATTATCTTATTGTTTCTGAAAGCACATAAAAGATTCATTTCTCAGTTGAAGTTTTACTATGCTTGCTATGTCCATATAGTCACTTCCAACCAGTCCCTTCAGTTCATTAATCTTACTTTGTTTTTCAGTATTTACACAATTTTACTATGACAAAACCACATTTTCCTTTGATCTAGTTGTCCATTTTTAGATCTATATTTTTGTGATGAGAGGATGCTTTGATGTTTCCTATCTGAGGTTTATTGAATTACATTTTTGAAAATTTTGCTCTTAGAGGATGAATAATCTCAGACTGTTTTCTTTAATTCCCTTTTCAGATTCCCCCTAATATTTTTAAACATAAAGCCAAATAAAAAGCTTCAACTATCTTAGATTTTGAAGTCAAATACCAATGCATTAATCCTACTTTTACAGGACTGATATATTTCAAAGATTTCTGAAAATCTCCTCACTGCCTCACATTACTTCTGCAAGTATGTTTTAACACTGTTCCTTGTCAGCTTGTTTACCAAATCCTGAAAGCCTTCTAGAGAGTTCTATTGTCAACACTTTATGTCAATATTGAAAGATGCAAGTTTTGCATCGTTTCTCTCCCCTGCTACTCATGGGCACTTCAGGTAGAAACCTGAAGTTCATTGCTTTCATATGCAACAGAGAGGTTATGGGCATTTAGCGCTGACTGTGCTCAAGTGTTGAAAGGAATCTTAACTACATAATAAAGAACTTCTAAAGAAGACTGCTCTTCTTCTCTCTACACTGCCCCAGGACAGACCTCCAAAGAATCCTCTTTTCCCTCCATTACCACCTGAGCTCATTAAACGTTAAATGCTCCAAGTTTTTATACTGGGCATGGCATTCTATGGTACGGAATACGACTGGCCAGTTTAGGTCAACTATTCTGGCTGTGCTGCCTCCAGATTCTTATGCCTCTCCTCACTGACAGAGCTTGAGACACTGAAAAGTCCTTGGCTTAGGACAAGCACAGATCAACAACAACCAAAACATCAGTGCTTTCAGCATTATTCTGCCATAGAGCTCAAAATACAGTGCTGAGCCAGCTACTAAGAAGGAAATGCATTTAATCCCAGCCAAAACCAGGACATCATCTCAGCATGGTGTTAAGAAAGCAGAAACATCTACAAGGACCTTGAGGGCTAGGCATGAGATATTCTCCTGCTTGGGTAGCTTAGTTTAGAATGAAGTGAGCTTCGCCTCAGTTTAACCTTAATGTACAGGCTGGAGGGAACAATTGTATAACAGCCATTTATCTGCCATGTACGAAATCTTATTAATCACGTTGAAGTGGTATTTTTTGTGCCAGAGGGAAGCATTTCTGGCAGAAAAAGCAGCCTCAACTAAACAAATGGAAGGTAAATGCTCAAAAAAACCCCCCAAAACCCATCACTGGAAAGCTCCAATTGGGTAAATCCATTCCTCTTATTAACTGAGCATTTTCATTACACCTTTTATGGCTGTCATGCTTCATTATTCTTCATGTTTGGTAATGAATTTTATAGTATTGTCAAAGTGATACTGATCGCTCCCTTGAAATGTTTTTAATTTAAAAATGTGCTGTGCTGTTCTATGAGAACATTGCTTCGGTGTCTAAGGCAACTGTCTTTTATTACAGGTCAGATGGTATGAATCCCATCACTGGTAATGGAGAGAACTACATTAAGATAAAGGTGATTGTATGAAATCATTACTATTTATTAGAATAAAGATCATTCATTTTCCAAAGTTTACACTAGATGAATATGCATGTGCATCTAGTAGAAATCATGCCAGCTCAAATAATTTAAAGTGATTATACTTTTCCCTAGCAATTTTTTGTTAAACAAACAGAAATTGAACTTGAGGCAAAATGTACTTGAGAGATTTTATACCTTAAGGTCAGTCTTTTTGTTCTTTTGTTTTAGTTTCAATGTCAATACTTTTACTTTAGAAATTACATTTACATGTTAAAAATTCATAGTTAATATGGCTCCTGATTACACATTATTCTTAATCAAAAGGTAACGAAAGTTATTTTTGATATAAACGACAACAACAAACATAGGTTTGTTGTAATAGCATTACTCAAAAATTGAAATTGTGACACATGGGAACATTTACTGTATTTCTAAAACACAAGTTTTAGATTGTGTTGAAGACACTAACATGTCATAATAAGTTTTCATGTTGAACCGAAAACAAATGAAAAATTCCCATTTCTCTCATAACTAATTTTTATAACAAATAGTTTATTCCATTTAACTGGAAAATCCTGTTCTATAAATATATATATCAAAAAATAGAATAGAGTCTGTTCTAGTTTTATCTCCTTGATTTGTTGGGTTTTTAGTTGATTCTCATAAATAAATAGATCATATCTTTTTCAGACCTGTGCAATTTAGTGTTGAGTAGAATAAAAAGAAGCATGGAGGCCAGAGTATATTCAATAATGGATGTCATGGGTTAAGGCTGGCCAGACCCCCACCAAAGCATGTCTCTTGCTCCTCTCTGCAAAATAGGCAGAGGAGATATGATTTAATGAAGGGCTCATGAATTGAGATAAGGACCGGGAGAGAGACCACTCATCAAATACCATCATGCGAAAAACAGGCTCAACTTAGAGATATGAAGTGAAATCATTACTAACAAAATCAGAGCATGATAATGATAAGCAAAATAAGCCCTTAAAACACCTTCTCCCACCCTTTTCTCTTTCCCAGCTCTACCTCCCCTTCCAGCGGTGCAAGGAGACAGGGAAAATGCTTAATGGCCAGTTCATTACTTGAGGTTTTCTCCTGTCACTCAGGGAGAGGAATCCTTCCTCTGCTGCGTCTGTCCCACAGGGGACAGCTCTCCGCAAATTTCTCCAGCGTGGCTCCAACTCATGAGCAACAGCTCTCTGCAGACTACTACAGCATGGGCCACTCTTCCATGGGGTGCAGTTCTTCAAAGACAGGCTGCTCCAGGATTGGCCTCTCTCTTCATGGGTCTCCCCAGGGTCTCCCTTGGGGTCACAGTCTCTTCTCAGGTATCCACCTGCTCCAGTGTGAGCCCCTCCGTGGGCTGCAGATGGATCTCTGCATCCCTGTGGATCTCCTAGAGGTGCAGGGGCACAGCTGCTTCGCCATGGTCCTCACCAGGGGCTGGAGATGAATCTCAGCTCTGGTGCCTGGAGCATGTCCTCTCCCTCCTTCTTCACTGACCTTAGTGTCAGCAGACTTGGTCTTCTCATGTGTTCTCACTCTACTTTTACCTGGTCACAATTAAAACTGTGGCACAAGGTTTTGGTTTTTTTTCTTTTTTTCTCTTAAAAATGTTATCACAGAGGTGTTAGCACCCCTTCTAATTGGCCCAGCTTTGGCCAGTGTCACAGTGTCCATCTTTGGAGCCACCAGGGATTGGCTCTGCTGGACAATGATGAAGCTTCCAGCAGTTTCTCTCAGAAGCCACCCCTGTAGGAACCCCCCCACTTCCAAACCCAGGCCATGCAAACCCAACATAGTGTCACCTTACAGTCTTAGGGTTCCGGCCTTTCACCATATCAAGCTGTAAATCCATAATCTCTTTGGGGCTATCGAGTGAACTGGAATACCAGCTACTGCATTTTCCTACTGAGCTCACAAATATCAGCATCAGATTCACTCTCTTAGGGTTTCTTTTCTGGGGACAGGGAATGGAGTTGTGCAGTGGAATTTCTTTTAGCACAGATAATTGAAACAAAAAACATTTTCTGGGTATTTTTGGTCTTTTGTTATTTAATAGCATTTTGTTAAAAAACTACTTTGTATTACAGACTTATGCGAAAAGACTCACCCAAACCAACAACTACATATAGGTTAACCTAACGACTACATATATATTAAGCTAGTTATACAGGATCTCTTTACAGTGAGTGAAGAGTTCAGGTACTTACAGAAAGGGTCCAAACTCCTTTGAGGATGAAACTTGCTATAAATCCAAATGATCTAGTAGAATTAAGTTGGTATTAAGGTTTTCATTAAGTAGAATATATACATTCTGAGTGAAAATGGTCCAAAAGGGAATTTACCAAACTGTCCTATGTTTTCACTGCAATATTACTATACTGCACTATTATTATCACTGAAAACTTATGTAACTGCAAAATTTCAGTTACTCAGAAAAGGAGAAAAAAAGAAAAAAGTATCGACATATGGTATATTCCATTAATTATACCAATGACAATAATGAAAATGGAAACTAATTTCACAGGTGATACTTTTAGTGAAAGTGGTGGTCCTTGTGCCAAATTTCTATTTTTGTTTTTCTTTATATATGGTTACCCTGAGCTGGAATTTGTTACAGAAAGGATTTTTTAATTATCTACCATATTTTTCTATTTGAAAGTGGTAATCAACTTGTATATATTATAGATATGTTTGATTTATGGTTCACTTGGGAAATCTGTCACAATCTGGATTCATGGAGGGTCATTCTAAAAGGGCAGACTTTCCAAAGTTTTACTGTTCTGAAAAAGCATTACGTAGTTATCATACATAGTAGATCAGATGGTTTGTATAAGTACTTCTGAACTGCAACACCAGAAATAACTTGTTCTTTTGAGAAAGCATGCCATGTGTCATATTTTCATATGTTATTTGCAAGAAAATGAACATTCTTTATAGTCAAACAATATTTTAGAATCATGCCTCATGAAAAAGTTTAGCGCAAGATCTGTTACAAATACATTAAACCCACAAATAAAATTGTGCATATAAAAACAATTTTTTTTTTTCAAACAGATAAAACAAATTATCCCTCTGAGTTTTATGGCATATTATGAAATTGACAGAAGCAGCATATAAAGTGGAAGCTATGCAGTGTTGCAAGAAATCTGTTACGGGCACTGTATGACAAGTATGAGTTTTGTTTCATGTTTGCAACTCTGAAATAATAAAAACAAGGCTCCATGAACCGGAGAAAACAAGGCTAGGCTTCTTATGAGCAGATCCATTGAGATATTTTTCATGTCAGTGTGAACTTCTACATGCGTTCAAGGTAGAGTACTGTTAGGGGGAAGGCTTCTAAATATTGCTGTTGGGTTTGATGTCTCTCATTTGGAGTCAACAGATTAAGAACAATGCCAGCTTCAGGTTTGCTGCTAAATTTCCTATATCAAAACTAAAATGAAGGCTTAGCTCCTTCAGTGTCCTACCAGAAACCAAACTGTTCTTTAAGCTAGGTTCAATGTAACTGCATATATATTCTCTGTAAGTAGTTTTGTCGAGCTGAAGTAATTCTTATGCTAACCGTAGGCAAGATGGAGCAGCGAATCAAAGAGAAATATTATATTTGAGGATTCAAATAACTTGTATCTGGAAACAATTCTGTTTGTTGATGTTACTGGTGGAAATACACTCTGGTTTTTTAAAACCTGGTCTCCTAGGGTCCCTCATGTTTTATGTATGAGGGAAGAAATATTCAAGCGAATGCTTGTTTCTCCACTATATCACTCCATGAAATAGCATAAATAAGTGCTGAAGTGAGAGGAAAGACTTTTTACCAGCAAAGGAAAATAGATGATGGAATAAATGGCGATTTAATGAAATTGTTCATTCTGCACTTATCAGTGGTCCATACAACACAATGTGGACATGACTAGAAGGTATCTATAAAGTATATACAAGACTTAGTTTAATTACTTGCTCTATTTTCTCGAATTTATATTCTTAAGGCTTTGGAGGATCTGACTTAAGGCTTTACCTCACAGTAATCATGAAAAGAAAACTCTAACAACACTCAAAGGAGCAGCTTATGTAGCTAATTGCTGCTTGTGAGGATGGTGCCAAGCCAAGCTGGATTTACTCTGTTACTCTCCAGGTCCAGATTTATATGTGTGAGCATGGATGCTGCAGTCTGAGCACAGTCAAATAAAATGGTTCATTTCAGTAAATGAATGTCAGAAAAAGAACTGGTCTCAAAACCTGAAGAACAGATAAATAAGAGAAGTTGGTTAATGAGAACACAAATGAAGCATGCATATTTATCAACAAATATCACACAGTTTCAAAATAAACTTTTATATGCGGTCTTTGTCTTCTCTCAGTGGTGCTAATCCCCATGGTTTAGTCATGTGCCACTCGATTCCTCTGCCATGTCTACCCTCCCTTCAGAGTGGTCCAGACTGTGAAAAATGCACCCCAACTCACTGGATTTATTATCTGCATCTTCATTGCAACTGATGTGTTCTCTCATCTGCCTTAGGAAGCTCAGCCATCTCATACTCTGCTTGGTATTCGAATGCACCTTGCAGAGGGGTACTGGTCCAGTTAACATCTGTCCTCTCTCTTTGTCCATAGCTCAGGAGCCCCAGGAAGAAGAAGTATGGCAGTGATTGCAGATACAACTTGCTCTCCTTGCAAAGAGCCCTTCAGGTATGAACAGGGTTTACAGATCTTCCCTTGGCTAACTGGGTATAGATCTATAAGCTGAACTTTCCTACTGTAATTAAGTGGGATCTCCAAATTACCACAGGTGTACTCTATGACCCTGAGTAAGCTACTCAGTCTGATTTTATTTATCTCCTGTGTTTGCTCATGTCTGTTGAAAATGTAACATTTTCAAGGTATCTCACCTCCATGTTATTGTGCAGTATCCAGCACAAAGGGGTCCTGGACTCTTGTGGAAACTCTATATACTATTTGATTACAAATAATGAATAGAACATACCTGCAAGGCAAAGGCAATGAATGTAGAATACTGCGGGAGAAAGACAGGCCCTTATTCTTCCTTAATGCTTATTATACAAATTAAGAAGAAACGAAACATCTTTTGCGTGGGACTGGAAAATAGCATTTTTATCCTCAAACAGCAGAAGTACCACAATCTGCTGTTTACATAGTAAAGAAGAAGAAGCCCATTCATTTTGTGCCTGGTTACCTGTGCTCCTCTAAATTTCCTTGTAACAAATTTTTATTCCTTGGACTTTTGCTTCTGGACAGTGAGCAAATGCAACTGTTTTCAAGCGGTTTTGGGGCAACCTTAAAAAACTGCAATGTTGGAATATTCATAACACTGTTTTTGTGACCCCATAAATGAAGAGCTTTGTGGGCTTTGTGGCTGTGGTCATGCAGTCATGCTGAATTTTCATACAAGAGACAAAACTGCTTGAACAGGTACCTAATTTATTGTGCAGACTCTGATTCTCATCTCCACCCTCACCACTACACTGACTGAGTGGACTGCCATTCATGTAAGTCTACATACTTTTAAATATATAATTTATAATGAGAAGCAAATGAGGCACAAAGCAGACAACTGAATAGGAGAACATGATGCAGCTCTGACTAGTCATGGGGATTTTCAGGAATGTCCCATGTTTCTCCCCTTCTCTTGTCCCTAATGGAAAAGGAAGACTGGGGGAACATACATTTCCTGGTGTACTGGGAAATGCAGCCAGGAGACTAAAAAACATAAAGATTCAAAGTTTGGATGGATACTTCCTATGGAGTTTGATGGTAGACTAAACAACTTTGAAGATTTGAGATCAACTGCCTCCATCAAATCCATGTCAAACCAAGCTGAAGTAGCCAAATTACTGAATAATTTTCTGTCTGCCTTTCTGTATTTCTGTGACTCTAAATAAAGAACAGACACTGCACCAAATCTCACCAATATTAATTGCTTTTTGTTTGGAGCAATCCTAGAAACTATAGGACATGGCCTGTAACTGGGAACATATGAAGGCACACAGTCACCGGTCCAGGAGGCCATTGCAGTCCCAAAAATGCATTTTAGTAGAGATAATTTCTAGGCAGCCCCAGGTGTCATATCTTCTCCTTGACTGCTTGCATGAGTAGCCCTGTATAACACTTCACAAGGGAATCTGACTATGGTAATGGCATGCTTGTAGAATAGGTACACCCAGGCATGTGTCCTCATAGCAAAAGCACTCATGCAGTAGAGAGAAGAATTTTTCTTATAGAGCAACTGTGAAGGAAAAAGAATGAGAAAAACATGAGAAGATCCAGAAATTGTTCCAAGTGTTTAATGGGTGGTGAAAGTTGTCTCCCTGCACAAGTGCAAAACTATATAGTGTTCTAAATTTACATTTAATGTGGTGTTCTCCCTGCACAAGGGCATCCTGACTTGAAACTATTAAACAACTATAGCAAGCAGATATCTAAGCCAAATTCTTGAATCATATAAAGTAGTCCCGCTCTGTTGACTGGAGTGGAGTTACCTTGGTTTNGAAATAGAGAAAGATTGTTGTAAAAGTGATAACTGATTTTAAAAATCCCAGATTTCGTTTTTGTGTTGTCAAGTGGGAAAAAGATAAGTGAGGGAGGGAGGGAAGTGTTCTCGAGGTTTCATTTGAACTTTTCCTTGTTATTTCCTTTTGAGTTCGTTTTGTTAATAAATTCCCCTTATAGTCTTAAGTTTAAGCGTTTTCCTTTCCTCAAAAATCATATCTCACAACAGAACATGAGTGGGCTAGTGAATTTTGGCTAGCTCTAAACCCACAACATTCTTTGGTGCATTGGCCGGGAAATTTCAAATTGGCAATTTTAAAACCATGATACTTAATTGGTGTTTCTGCCCGGTTCTAACTGAACCTGCCACACCAGCAAAAAGGTATTAAAAAATCTACAGAATTTAGCAAAGAATCTGAGTGGGATTCACATATTATTAATTGTTTCACAAAATTTGTTAATCCCTAAAGGAAACATAGTGGCCATGATTTAGGTAATACACATCTTCATAAAGACATCATCCTGTCCCAAAAATACAGCATCTAATAAATGAAATAGCCAAAATAGATGGAAAGAGGTCCCCGCAGCAGGGCAAATAAGTAACAGCAAAGTACTGAATGACAGATAACGTATAGTCTTTCAGTTTGTTCATGCAAGCTTATAATTGTTAGTGACATGTGCCATTTAGGAATGGATTGGGAAAATATGGCTTATGATAAATTGGTTGCTCAATTGAAATTAATAAAGGCTTACATACATTAATTTGGTTGTTTATAACTTCTTGTGAGCACTATAAAATATTTTTCCCTCTCCTACAGATGATGTGCAGTTACCTGGTTTTCCAGTTGAATAAATCATTTTTGAATCGGTCTCTTCATTTAACAGTAGTAGATACTTTTATCAATCAAAGTATTTTGCTCCACTCGTGCAGTAGGCTGTGGTCCTTCTGTGCAAAGATTTTCTTTATCTACCCAGGGAGTACTGATCTCCCTAGCACCCATCACCACACAGTGTCATCCCTTTCACCAAAGAGCAACAGAAAGTCAAGTGGTGTTCTTTCTAAAGTAAAATATATTGCTTGGACAAGCATAATAGAAAATAAATGAAGAATTCCTGAAGCATTATATCTTTCTAATAATATTGTACCAAAATTAAAATTTGGCACTTTATTCAGTATTTTAAAATAACAATGCAACTCATTGTGGCTATTTGAGTATATAATTCAAAACTGACTGACAGTAGTTGGCTAATAGTCAGCCATATATAGTATAAATAAATAAAATGGAGGGTGAAATAAAAAAAAACCCTATTAGTAAAATCCAGCATGGATGAATGAATACATTTTTGGTTGTTCTAATAGAAATGATGGTATTTACTGAATTATAAAACAGCAACTTTTGTATTTATTAAATAAGGAAGAAAAATAAAAAACCCCACAACTCTTGATATTAAGAGCACCATATCCAATGCTTAAATTAAAATATGTATTTATATACATACTTCAGGTTGCTCTGATATTTAAAGCTTTTAATTTAGCAGATAAGTTTAGAGCTGAGTTTCATGTACTGTTTCATGCAAATTCTGTCTCTCTCCTTAGAGCAAAGATAACTCAGGAACAACATGCAAAATGATGAATGCCAGGTATACTGAGTCTTGTTTGCTTTCCAATCTGCTATGTGATATTTAGTTATTATTGTTTGTAAAAAGTTTTAGATTGAAATGCCATTGTGTTAACTGATTTAGAAACAGAGGTGCATAAAATGTGGATTAATGAAAACAGGTTCCTCCTCCTCTTCTTAGCCTAAGTAATACAGACAGAATTAACTCTGCTCTTGGACTAATGGCTGCAACAGAATATAAAATTTATTGGCATTAAGCACTTCCATTTCAGCAGTAACAGGATTTTATTGATTTGGTAACAAGAAGGCTAGAAATCGGAAACTATGTTTTGAATGTTTATATATGCATGTATGCGATTTTGCTTAAACATGGTTAATTATTTGCAGAATGGAATTTGTACTTTCATTAAATACTTTACACTTGAAATACTCCTTAACTCATACTATAAACTGAATAGCTGACTGCTTTAAAGTTACCTACAGATGAATAAGAAGCTATAACTAATCATTGAAAACTCAAAGTTGAAATTTCTTTGAAGTGAGGCACATTTATGATTTTTCTCTTTACTTTTAAATAATAGCAAAATAATCTCTAATTTGAAATGTAATATTTTATCGATATTGCAGCATTTTCCTCAGGTATCCATCTGAACATGTAGTAGATTTTATGTTTCAGGCAAGCTGAAGCAGAAAAACAGCATCTGAAAAAATATACAAGATCACAGTGTTAGCATTTAAGATACTGAAGTGTCAGGATTGTAAATTGTCACATTGCTGCAGGCACACACCAATGTGTGAATATGACTGTCATGAAAGAAAATTGTGCAGGCCCTTGAATATCTTATATTGAAAAATATAATTATTAAAGTTTTTAATTTAGGGATCTCAGTTCTGAAATATTACAATAAAGGCTTGCTCTATTAGTTTTGTGTTATATTTTTTTTTAATTATTATTATTTTGCTTCAGGAGACAGAGCATTTATGCACAAAGCAGCAAAGAGTTTGCATTGCCTTTCATTTATCCTCTTGAAACCAGAGCCACCCAGGTCCTAAGTACTTAGAAAGATATAAATAAAAATCTTATATACACAGTGAAGTATTTCAGACTTATCAGAATGCCAACCTCTGTCCTAAGTTTATGTGTTATAATTTGTGTAAGTAGCCAAGTACATTGTATGTCCAGCTCAATGGTTGCATGCACTTTGGTTTTTTCTCATTTAAGAATTAATCTTACAATGGTACACCAAAGTTGATAGGTGTAGCACTCACCAGTACTAAAATAACTTCTGCAATAAATAATAAAACCTTAATGTTGAGATGGAATCACCCTGGACTCCCTCTGTCCTATCTATTTGGATTCAGATATTGTTCCTGTTCCCATGGCCACTCTTGGGCCCTTTGTTTGAGGGTAATGCTTTGTCAGAGTAATGATAGGGGCTGTAGGCATAGGTTTAGCAAGTGTTTTTATCTCATGTACAGCAGAAGGGTTACATACCAGAGCTGAATGTAAGACTGATTTAATTAGACGCTGGGGGGGACTGAAGATTTGTGACAGGAATAAATCAATGGTTTTGATCATTAGAACTTGTGCGGATTCTGCTGCTATAATGGAAAACTAGAACATGCTATTTCCTGCAAAACCCCTGACATAACTGTGATATATTTCTCTGACATACTGTTGGATGGATTTCTTTGAGTTTCACCATCCTCCTTTTGACCTCACTTGAAATTATTACTAAGGTATGAAAAAAATATTATTCTTTTGGCTGCTATAGTAACATACCCTATAACCCTCAGGCTTGTGCTACCTCTTTACTAAATGCTTATGGCAGTAGCTAAATGTAAATCCACAAGGAATTAAGATGACAGTCATAGTATACTTAGATTACTGGGCCCTCTGTGCACCATAGAGGTGATGGACCATGTCCTCAGTGGGAGCTAGGCTAATTTGTTCCAGGTGAACATCTATTCCAGTCATTCTATTTTGCCTCAGCATAAACCCATGCTGTTTTAGAATGGCAACTTCTGTCATTAATGTCAGTGAAGACACTGACACTGAGTTTATCTGGGGCTAGGACTCACATTTTACCTATAGTTTGTGTGCCACCTTCTTCTGTGGGACACTTGTGTTAGACCTGGGGACAGTAAGTTATGGATGGTTCCTCTCTCTTAGAGGTAGCTGTATTGGGACTGACCAAGTGTAAAAAACCTTAGTCTCTTCATTCTCTAATGCTAATTATGCAAAGTCAGATGCACTTTGAGAGACGACAGTTTGAGACAGTTTGTGTCTCAAACTGTGTAACTATAAATATAACTGTGTGCTGCAAACAGTGTGTGAAGTTCTGTGTCTGTGCCTATGTGCATTTCTTGGTGAGATGAATCTGTTCTCCCACCTGGAGCAAATAGCAGATAATACAATTATAGAAACAGTTAACTCCTCATTACCCTTGGGTGGAATATTTGTGTTGTCTATTATTTAAGACAAACTTAAAAGAAATGAAAGCTTTTCCTTTTCACAAGCACACCTTGATTCAGATATAACATTCATATTCTCAAAGGTCCATTTCAATAGGTACTCTCTGTTTTAAAAGCAAATTTGTGCACATTTTATATTGCATGTATTCTTTACTGAATTTGCTTTCATTCAGAATTTTTGTAATTTTCTTGCAATTAAAAGCTGATGGCAGTTTCCTTTTAGTGAAATTTTGTCTTAATGAGTGTTATGAGGACTGTGAAAATCTCCAGTCACACTTGTTTAGATGAGAAGAGCTAATACAAATAATGTTTTATTTCTGATAGAAACTGCCTTTTGTGCTCACATACATGCCTGGTAGGCCAGGTGTGAATGAACAACAAACTACAGAAAACAGCAAAACTTTAAATTCTGAAGGCATTTGGAGGAAACAGTTTTTCCTTCCTTCTCTGTAGTGTTCACTACATGCTTATTACAGTATTCAAGTATTTTGCAGAACAGTGTTATGATTAACCCATAAATAGAACTCTTCCTGTATACTACACTCTCTTGGCTGCAAGTAAGCTCAGAAATTTGTGTTGGAGGTGAAAAGCCCAGCTGTATTCACAGAAAAACACACCAACTACTTCCCAATAAATATGACTGTGGCTTTATAAATTGCTTAATATCATCAGTCTATCTTCTAGATTCGTAGAGTGAAGAGTGAAGACTCTTTATAGGGAAAAGCTTGTAACTGTCACACAGAATATTTTCCAATTCAGTGGTGGTGGCTTTTTAATAGTTTCAGTCTGACACTGATTTGGGGAAACAGATGATATTACTCCTCCATAGCTTCTCCAAGACAGAAAACAATGATGATGAAACAAGGACTACTAAGAAAACCACTAAGTTACATGTATGTGCAACTATTAGTCAGCTATTTGGAATATTTTTTAATGGATATATTTGAAGTAAGGAACCTGGAAAATTAATTTCATCCACAAATTAATCTCATCTTCTACAATACAAGAGCTGCAAATGGACAGCCATTTTATGACAATAATTTTCAGTTGAACTATGACATTTTTTAGGCACAGATGATAGCACTCAGAACATACTTCTGTCTCTGGCACCAATTTAGAAACCTGAGGTTTATCAACATAGTGTTTAAAAATCCATTAATTTTATTCACTTTTTACTGAGGTAATGCTATTTGGTTACTTTTGGCTAGGGTTTCTGCTTCGTTTTAGTTTGGTTTTCTTACTCCTCTCTATTTGACCTCTTTAAATTCAGCATTGTTTTCTGCAGGTACCTCATTTATTTTTTACTCTTTCTGTTAATGACCCCTGACTCACCTTCATTTCAATAAGATGTTTGCCAAGAAGCAACACAAAAGCTTTGGGCTTTGTGCCAGCTCTACCCCCAGACATTCACCTATATTCTGTTGAGATAATGGAAGCGTCCATAATGAGATCATTTAATGTCATTGAACTGTTTGATGCATTAGAAAAACAGAAACACATATAAGCATGTAGGATTGAATCAAAATGTAAGGACACATGATCTTTAACCACTTTCCATTTGGCATCTCTTGCACTTAACTCTGACATTGGGCTGGTTTTGGGCTACTATGGGAGACATGATATTGGATTTGAGTAATATTAGAATGCTACTTTTAATGTTTCTGTGAAATCAAAGAATTTCTACTAGATATATATAGCCTCTCAGAAAATCAATAAGAAAATTTGCAAAAAGTATGATTCAGGTAATACATTTTATTTCAAAAATTTATAAAATTTTACAAATTTAGGCCAGAAGGCTTACTGGGAATTAAAACAAAATACAGTTTAATGTGTATTTATCACAGATCCTCCCCCCAAAAAGAGCTTCTAGTAAGAGCAAAATTAAACAAGCCACCTGATTTTCAATCCCTAGGGCTAGCACATTCTTTAGAAGTAAAGAATGACATGGAAGTGAAAGTCACACCTATAAAATAAAAAGGAAATGCAATTCACTAGTTAGGTTGCCTCAAATAAACTTTATGTTTTCTTTGAAGTACATTTTCATAGCTCCTTTCTTGTCTAACAACAGTTTTATATCACAGAAAATCCCCTGACTTTGATAGTGTGATTCTAGGTTATGACCTCCCTGTAGTCTTGCACTGAACCATTTGACTATTGATTTAAAGACATGCTGGAGTGCCTGAACCATGGAGCCAACCAGGGCTTGGAGGGGAGGGGAACAGAGATCTGTCCTCCAATTCTCTCAAATGATAGAGGGCTAAGCAAGTCTGTTCCCAGGACAAGATCACATCACACACAGTTACTAGTGCTCAGAAGAAATATTTGCATCCATTAAACTCTGGTATACTCTTTGTCAATCACTTAATCTCTTTTAGTTCATATTCATCCCTCTTAACTTTTCCTTTTCCTTTTCCTTTTCCTTTTCCTTTTCCTTTTCCTTTTCCTTTTCCTTTTCCTTTTCCTTTTCCTTTTCCTTTTCCTTTTCCTTTTCCTTTTCCTTCTCCTTCTCCTTCTCCTTCTCCTTTTCTCCTCTTCCTTTTCTTCTCTTCCTTCTCCTTCTCCTTATTTCCTATTTCCTATTTCTTCCTATTTCTATTTTCTATTATTTTTTGGTTTTCCTTTTCCAGTTCCTTTTTTTTTCTTGTTCCTATTCCTATTCCTATTCCTATTCCTATTCCTATTCCTATTCCTATTCCTATTCCTATTCCTATTCCTATTCCTGTTCCTGTTCCTGTTCCTGTTCTTATTCCTTTTTCTTTTCCTTTTTTTTTCTTTTCCATTTCTTTTTGTTTTTCCTAAATCTGAAAAGCCTTTGAAGAAACAAACCTTCAAACAATTCCACAACTGTCACTCGAAAAAATATTTGAGGAGTCATTATACTGTCCTGTTTTTCCTCTTTAAATCAGTTGATTCAAACAAAATAATTCACCTGATGCCTTGGTATTTTTAAAGGTCATTTCTGCACCTACTAAATCTATGATGCCATCTTATTTGACTTTTATACAAGCACCTGTGTGTTTTAAATCCTGCTGTCTGTTGGGAGGATGTCTCTAAACAACCGAAAAATGTTTATTTTATCCTATTCCAAATTCCTCCTTTCCTTCATTACTCCAAGGAGTTCTTTGAAAACAAAGCAAAGTAAAAGCATAAGTCTCCTGATATGGCAAGATCAGCCACGTCTCACTGCTTTCTCTTTGTTCCTTGTCTGTCTACACTCATCTTTTGTTTCAGCTTCTATATTTAGATTGTGAGCTCTCTGAGGCAGGGGCTGTCTTGTTTTGATCCATGTTCTGAGCCAAGTGTTAAAGCAGTGCAAATAAATAACACTAATGATGTACTGCTCAAGTGTGTCAGGATACTGTAGTGCTGCACTCAGCTAATCTGGCTGGTGAGTCGGAAGATGTAGGTAGATGTAGTGACAGTCCCTGTCACTCTGTTTTGTTGCATCTTAACAGCCATGGCATCTATCGAGTTTCATAACAATTCAGGAGTTTCCAGAGCTTGTTCTGAGGTTTAAAAATCTGTAATTCTTATGCTGTGGAGGTAAAAGCAGTTTGTAAACAGCAGTGTAAAATGCCCAGAGCTGGTAATTTTCCCTTTAGCAATGTCAAGTTTTCAAAACCTCTTTTTTTTTTAAGGAAGAAAAAATCTGCATTGGAAGGAACTTGGGGGCAGAAAAAAAATATTTGGAATGTATTTAACAACGCAGTTTTGATCTTTTTCAAAGTAAGTTCTATGAGATTTTGACATGTCCTTTCCTTTTAAAATTATGAAATTGTAAGGACACCTTTGAAAGAGAGGCAAAGAGACAAAGAGAGTACCTGCTCATTCACTTAATTACACCAAAGTGAATTTTAGAAAAAAATATTCAGGTACTGATATTGGTTCTGTTTTGGAAGTTTAAACATAACCATGTGAGGAGGAGATAATTCATTTCAATTTAAGAGTATTAATATCAAAACCGTAATATGAAACTCAAACTTTTGTTTTAATTCTGTCTACTATTATATCACTGACTATATCCATATTATGGCCTGTATGATGTTTTAAAAAGAAAAACAATACATCTATCTATCTATCTATCTATCTATCTATCTATCTATCTATCTATAAATATATATATGTATATATAAATGTATTTTTTGCTCTGTGATTTTAACTTAATGTATTGCTATTTTAACTTAATTATTTATATACTTTATAAATTCATTCGTAAGACATACAGAAACTGTTGTACCCTTATAGTTTGCTATGTTTCTGTTAATAACATATATGGTTTGTTGCCAGTTCTTAGCATAATTATTTTCTTATAATTTTTGAAAATAAATGCTTTTTTTCAGATATATTCTCATATTTCCCAAGGTGTTCCCCAGTACATAAAAAATTATTTTCAGTTGTTGATATCTAGTATCTCTAGGGTTTTGCAGTCGATATCAAATTTTCCATTGTTTTTAAAGAACTTCAAGATGGAAATTTACCTGAGAAAATGGTATATCACCTCATCTACATGAATGTTAGAAACAGTGATTAAAAATTATTTTATTATATCCGTTTATTTTATTCTATAACAGCTCAGAGCTTCCTCTTTTTTTTTTTTAATTTTTTTTGAGGTTATTTTGAGGGGGTGGGGATCTTAGGAGGAATTGAACAGAGAATTCAATACTTTAAACATTCTGTACAATTGTGTCCTGTTACTTCACTCATTAATAGTCTCACTTTCTTCTTAATATCTCCATAAAAGTCTTTCCTGTATTAGAAGGAAAGGACTGCAATAGAAAAGTAGGAAGAGATGTGGAACCATTACAGATAAGGCAACAGAAATGTCCTGTTCAGTGATTAAAAGAAGTTTAGTTGTCAGATCCTCACACGGTAATTTTTAATGTCTGTGTGAAAAATCAATGAGAAGTGAATATTTGTTAAATTTCAGCCCTGTTTCTTTGTGGATAATCTCTAAAATAAAACATCTTTTTTTTCTTTGACAATAAACTTCTGAACCCTGTTGCATACAGATTTTTAAAAATATTGCTCAAAATCGTATAGTTTATAAAGACAATACAAGTTTTGGTTCCTATTTTCATTACAACAGTAGATCTTCACAGGACTTCTAAATAGTTTAACAAGAAGCATTTATCAGCAATTTTTTATGATCCAAATCATATCCACTATTCTGCAGCCCCACATTATCTGCTCAGTTAGCAAGGCACTCTAAACCAAAACTGATGCTGCAGAATATTATGTAAGGGAGGAATTTTCAGGGTGAGACTTATCACTACATAAAAATAATTCTTTTGTACAGAATTTAAAATTATGTATTGAAAAAACAGGAAATTGCTTTATAAAATGTTATTCTTTTCTGTCAGGAAAATTTTGTACTTATTGAGTCTACATTGAAGTTGACCTTTGAGATGAGGAAGAGAGTTCTCTTCATACATTCACAGGACAATTTATGTTACAGAACACGTTTAAGATCACTAAGTCCAACTATTAACCCAGTGCTGCCAAGTCTACCATGTCCCCAGCTGCCACATCTACACGTCTTACAAACATTTAATGGGATGACTCCACCACATCCCTGGGCAGTCTGTTCCAGTGTTTGACAAGAAACTTTTCTTAGCGTCCATTCTAAATCTTCCCTACCTTCCATGCTTACCAAGTGAATGGTCAGGAGGGGGGAAAATTATCAGTATGGCTTTTCTGGATGGTTGACTTTTCTAAAAAATCTTGAACATATGTTCATTCCAGTCTTCATGGGTCAGGGATCACTTTCCTCTGATCTGCTTTAGCTAACTTACCTTGCAGACATTGCTTTTTCAAAAGCTTTCTGATTCTTATTTTTGATTCCCCTTCTGTCTCCGTAGAGATACCGCTTACCGGCTTGGGTTTACAATGTCTTTTTGACAAATTGCCTGCAAGTTGGACAGTGAAGTGCTGAGCCTAAAATCACCTTGTTAATCTAGCACAAACAGGTTGGCCACTTTTTCCTAGGATGAATCCTGAGAGTGCCAGTGAATCTGAGACTCTTGCTTTATTGTCTGTTTTCTGTCAAATGCATTCTGGCAATAAGAGGCTTTGAGAGTGCTCTTGCAGCTTGGTAAGGGAGCACTCTGCAAACCTTTGAAGACTTTGTCTTATTTGTGAGGTGATATTGCTTGGCAATAGATGAGCATTAAAGGGTTCTTATCTCCATGCTCTTGGGGTTCATATTGTTTGACATCCCTCCTCAAATCATCATAAAAAGTAGAAAAAAACATTAAAGTAAAACTGAAAGTGATTTTACTTACTGAAATGCAAACTTTATGAAGTTATTTACTAGGAAAAATAAGAAGTGAAATAATAGCAACTTAATTAGCTTAGTCTGATTTAAATTTAAGTCTGTTTTCATATCTCAGTCAGAGTGAAGGCTCTGAAGCCTGGGTAATTCAAGTGATTTTCAGAGATCACACAGCTGTGACCCTGTCCTTTAAAAAGGCCAATCCTTAGGCTTTGCTTTCCTCAAATAGAATTCTAACTTG
>VWYI01000685.1:246-67218 GCA_013399455.1 Anthoscopus minutus | reverse complement strand
CTGCAGTCAGTCTGGACAAAGAAGGTCACACTGCTTAGAAATTATGCAAAAGAGAGCAGTTACATGCCATGAAACAAAAAGTTATTAAATATTTCTTCTATGAGGAGTCTTGAAAAATTTGTATGAAAATCCATGCTATAAAGGATTAAGTTATGTCTATTAGAAACAGTAATAACATGAGGAGATACTTTCATATAGATTCCCAGTAGAAAAAGCTAGAATTAAATTTTAAAAAAAGTGGTCAATATCTTGATATTATATGTAGAATTATCAGTAAATGACTGGATATTCAATAAATAAATTGGTTCTATTTAAAGAACAAACATGCATCTGAATATTGTCATGTGGAGAGATGATGAAAGCAATGAAAGCGTTCTCACATAATTTATGACTAATAATTTAAAGGATATGGCTAAGGATCTTTCTGAGCTGTTAATGTTGATTTCTCAATGAGCCTTGAAATGCTGTAAAACCTCCAGTGTTCTGAAAGAAGCAAATGCTTCACAATTTGTTCTAAAGAGGCTAAATTGGTCAACTTTTCTCAGTTACAGGCTCCTCATCATAGCATTAGTTCACAGAGAAACAGTGGTAAATCTCATATGTATTAAAAGGTTAAAGAACAAATATAATTAATCTGGAAAAACTTGGAGAAAAGTCTTTGGAGAAGTATGGTTGGTAGATAAAGCAAGTACAATTCATTTATTCTGTACAGATTTCTCTAAGACTTCTGACTTGATTCTGAAGAACAAATCTATGAAGAAATTAGAATAATATAAGAACAGCCTGTACAAGTTCTGCAAAACAGAAACTATCTAATCCTGTGCTTTTACTGTAGGAGTTACTGTCCAGCTGACCATCTTTTCTTAGGATTCAGTTCCTGGAATGTGCTTTGTTCTGTTTTCAGAGATTTGGAAGAATACAAAACATTCTAGCAGCATTTGCAGTGAATTTCATTGGTCTAATTAGTGAGCCTTCTCTTTATTGCAATAAAATGGTATAATAAAATAGCAAGAACTGTTTTTAATTTGGATTTTCACAACAGATTAAAAAAAATTCAAAATAAATGCAATGCTTGCAGAAAACTTTATTTTTTGCATCACTTTAATAAAACTTATTGCGAGAGTTAAATACTGTTTAAGTAAAGATTAGATATGTACTCCCAGATTTTGAAATGTGAGGAATATGTATATTCTTCAATCTGTTTGTAGAGTATCAATCAAACTATACCTTTAAAAGTGTTGCTATTGCAAGACTTCAAATTATTTTAGGAATATTTAGGCAAACTGGTTCTTTCAATACAACAGAGTTATTGCCTGTTATGTGATAGGAAGGCAACAAGCTCAAAACAACCCAACCAAAAAGTTATATTCACATGCTTTATTTTCTGAGATAGATTTTATGTATCTGAACCGAAAATATTTTTGTAGTATAATGGAACTTCCTCATTCAGCTGTAAATGTGTTTTCTTGAGCTCTAATGAAGCAGTTAATCAAGTCTGTTTACTCATCTACAGAACGTATATTCCTTATATAATCATGTAGTTTTGTACACATGATTGCATGTATTCCACATTCACTGAATAGTTACTGACACAAACAAAGATATTATGGTAGAGTCTTCTTCGTGGGGTTGTTTTTTTGGTTCTGTTTGTTTGTTTTTTATACTAGTGGCATTTCAAATTCAATTGCCTAAGAGTAGGAAGTGAGTACTAAGAGGTCATAAATTTAAGAAGTGCATGTTAGTTCTTCATTCTCCATCTACCAATTTGAAATTAATCTTACCATTTATGTCACTACAATTAGATGTTTGAAAATATAGGTATAATTTCATTTTTTTACAAAAAATAATCACAAAATCAATTAATAGTATTTTCAAGCTGAGAAGTTGGGTTGGGAAGAGAAATGGAGAGTCAAGAATTTTTTTCTTGTGGATATAGTCCCTTCCTAAGCACTGCTACCATTTTAATGCCCTCCACGTCCTGTGATACTTCCTTTGGGTGGAAGACAATATTTTGCATGTGAGAAGTTAACATACAATGGAGGGCACAGCCAGGACAGCTGATCCCAGCTGACCAAAGGAATATCCCAGACCATATGTCATCATGATCAGCATACAAATTTGGGGAAGAGGAGGGATATTCACAGTTTTGGAGTGACGGTGTGTCTACCCAAGTCACCATTATGTCCTGCTGTCAGGATGGCTGAACAACTGCCTGCCCATGGGAAGCAGTGAATGAATTCCTCATTTTGATTTGCTTGTGTGTGTGGCTTTTGCTTTACCTACTGGGCTTTTACCTAATAGGCGTTTTTACCTATTAGACCTTTATCTAAGCCTATGATTTTTGTGACTTTTTAGCCTTCTAATCCTGTTTGCATAACACTGTGGGGAGGAGTGGGAGGAGCTGTATAGGATTAGCTGGGGTTAAACCATAACAAAAAATACATAACTAAAGTTAAGACTTCTGGTGGTCCACTCAAATGCACACATGAGCATATCTGCAAGTACTTTGAAAGTTAATGACAAGGGGTACTTAGTGCCATTTTTGGTAGTGGCTGTTGCAAGTGGGCAAAGGGTTTTTGGATACTGGATGAGCTTCCCTGTGTATATATCTGGTTGACCACCTGGACAGTGTTACCTAAGAAAATGTGGGGGAAAATAGAGCCATTCCTCTTGTTTTCAGACTGAGTTTGCAGTGTAAAACTTGGCTGCATATTCTTGGAACATCACCAAATGTTACTACAAAGCATTATGACACTGGTATAAATTAGTCACAGGATGAACAGTGGTCTAACAGTGTGTGTCACCTCATGGCAAACAGAGCAAGGGAGGAAAGGCAGTAGAGCCTCTGGCTGTGGATGAAAATCAGCCTCTCTCCTCATCCATCCATCTGGTAAAACAAGTGGCTTGTCTGGTTCTGAGGAGAAATGAGAAGGACTCATAAATGGGAGAAACTGACCTTGAGAGTATGATAGAGGCCCTGACACTAAAGTGCATGTTAGCAAGAAAAATCTATCTTTATACCTTGAAAGGCTTTTGAAAAGTATTCATTTTATATATTAGAAAAAAAATACTTACTGCTACCAGCACTTTGCCAAGCAGGTCTCTGTTTTTCTTTCTCCTTTTTGTTGAAGGAATACTTAATGAAAATCACAAAAAGGGAAGCTGGTATTTTTCTGTCAGGTACATTTGCAGAGAAATCAGAGACACTACAGAGACTACAGTGCCTTGACTGAAGCTATTGCCATTACTATTCTCTAAAAGTAACAGCTACTGGGGAGTTAGTCACTTGATTGCCATTTAGAAATGCCTGTAGAATAAAGCCAGTATGGCTTTACTCTAGAGCCAGAACCAATCAAAACAGATGCCAGTATTAGCCATGTGCCATTTATTCTTTTTCCTACCCTGCCCCAGGACAGAGGTAGTTTGCCATCAGCCTTTTGGGAGTGTTGCAAGTATGAAATGGGTGGTGGGCACTGAGTAAAGCCTGTTTTGTGTTTATTTCTTACTATTCTTACTGGAGCTTCCCAAAGCTAAAGAATAGCTGGAAGTTTTCCAAAATTATTCTCAACTTCTCTGGGTTACAGTGTCAAAGAAGTCAAACCACTCAAGTAATTTTTAAGTCCTAGCTTATTTCTAAGACAGAAAAATCATTCATGACTTGCTTCTGTGAACTAAAGGAGCACTGCCATTATTTATAGCTCATTTTCTTGAGTATCACGGTGTTACTCACAGGAGAAGGGTCCACTCCTAAGCCATAGAAATAACTTTCTTTTAAATTTCAGCAATTGTGTGACTATGGAGTTTTTGATGCCTATAAGACTTCATCCTTTTTTGAGAATTCAATAGCTGATTAATGTCTGCATTCTTTGCAAATCATTCTGAATCATTTCCTTAGTGATCTGTCTCCTGAAGAGGTATTAGGCACCAAGGATTAAACATGGATATGTCTCTGTCTTTAATTACACTGTGTCAGGTTCTGATGCCTAAATGAAAATATGGTAACATTTAAAATCCAGTGGGTTTTTTCCCTAAAACTTTTATTATTACTTCTGCTTCTTTATTTTGTGGAGCTCAGAGAGGTTAAAAGACAATCAATTCACTGCAGGTGGCTACTAATATTGCTACTCGATCAAAAAAAACCAAGAAACAACAAATCCAGACACAACCCCAAACTGAAAATAGATAGAGAGATCCTGAAAATTTTGTGGTGTATTTTCAGTCTTGTTTACACATGCATAACTGCTTCAGGCCGAGGGAGCTTAATATATAAAGGGCCACAGTACTCAATTTACTCAAGAAAATTGTTTGTGTTGACCCACTTGTTTGTTGATAGTTATTCTAAAAGGACAAGATGCTCAAGAAGTATAAATCAGCATAACTTTCAATTTTGATGAAGAAATCCTATAATAATTTGCAGGAATAGATATTTGGTTGGGTTTTGCTGTTGCTGTTAGTAACAGTCTTTGCATAAGCAAGGCAGATAACACATTGTAAAAGGTAGTGTCATAGACCTGTAATATATTCAATCCAGATCTTGCAAATCAAGACAGGGAAAGAAACTGATTAGTCCAGCTTCTATTTATCACGAAAGCTGGTCTCCATATCACCTAATACTAATAATATAGCTGTCTAACCTTACCTGTCTAAAAGCTGTCAAGTCTGAGTTAGTCATCAAAGCTCCCTTTGCAGCAAATGGAAAGGAGTGGCTCCATCTGTAAGGTGATTTGTCTCAGCCCAAGATAAGGGTTTAAGGTAGAAAGATGGAATAAAGTAAGGTGGAAGAGAGGTGAGATGCATCATTCTCTGGACAAATGTGTCTTCCTTTTAGCATTAAAGGTCGCTGAGACAATTTGGTAGACTTGACCCACAGGCAGATGATATTAGATGAGAGAAATCCTACCTGGCACTGTGGCACTTGAGAAGTCATATTACTTTCCTGTGACTATTTGCACATCCATAAGATGGGGCATAGAATATATCCCTATATCCAAAAATATCTTGCAAAATTTGTTTCATGGTGTGTCTTTATGACCCTTGAGTAAAATGCAGCATAGGGATTGCACAGCATATGTACAGCAAAGTGCAAATTCAATAAATTTATATCATCACCCTTTTGTAAATACCTAGGTTTTGCATACAGCATTCCACCTTGAGCCTTGTAAACAGGTTTCAAAAAGCTGAAAACATACACAGAAAATGTGCACAGTTAAATGAGTTTGGTGATTGTCAAGCTATTTCTATTAGGCTGTAATAGGCTTAGTATCTAGGTCATGTTTTGCTCAGAAAAGAATGAGAAAGAGCTTTAAATGCACTTTTCATCTCAGCAGAATGACCTCACATGAATGCAAAATTGAGCCAGGGAAAGCTGTTAATCAGAGATTAAGCTCTAACAAATAAGTTTTTTGCCAATAATGTCTGTGGTCATTTACTGTGATGTGTTCAATAGGATCATGTTTTGAATTAAAACCCAGTCCTGTTCTATCTCTTTTAGGAGAATGCAGACATACTGCAGTTAGAAATTGTTCCAGACATGAGGAAAAAAACTGAACAAACTGAGAATTTCAGGTATCAAATCCTGTTCTCTGCTCATAAGATGCTATTGTTGAGTGGGTTTAGGGAAGCTGTAAAGTGAGAAAAGGTCCACAGGAAAAAAGAGGTGAAGTACAGGAGAAATTTGGGTTCCTGCCTGAAGTCTCACTTCTTACCTAAATATTTGCCTATTTTCTTCAAAAGAAAAATAAATAGGCCTCTGTTTTTCCCATCTGTTGTTTACATTATGTCATCACTACTATGTACACAGGGAATGTAGTATTCGAACCTCAAGAAGTGAAGAGATGTTTTCTACTCAGTTGAAGGTAGGTGAGATAAAGACCAGCTGTGGCTAGCCTGTGGTGCTGACCTAGCATAGCTTGGAGCAGTTGCAGCAGTGAAGCCTCTTGGTAATTCTTCCTTTCTGGGTCATGTAAATCAAGTGAAATTTGTTGAATGCACCGAGAATCTGCAGGAGGATGGATTCAGAAGGCATGCTGATTTTTAACTTACTGGTTGATTCAAAGAGACAGCCAGGTCCAGCAGGCCAGGAGGCCTGCTCAGGCCTCCTCACCTGGAGAGACACCAGTGCAACTCAGCTATTAATCAGGCAGGGAGAGTTTGTCTTTGTTACTGCATGAAAGGGTGTCATCCTTGATGTTTTGAAGCTGCTGCCATCCTCAATAATCTGTAGCCACCTTCCTAGCCACCTGTCAACCCCTTCTCCTTATAGGGAAAGCAAGGTGTTAATTGTTAGAATTTTAACTATTACATTTCTATCTGTATTTTTGGTTTTTTTATATTGCATGGATTTAGCTCATGTGCTTTTGTCACACCTTGTCACAATTTCCTTGGTAAAACGGAGTCAAGATCACACAGCTGTGTGAAACCGGTGCTTGATCATGGATAGCTGAACCTCTGAGTTGAGAATTACACTTTACATAATCCTGATTAAAACTGAAATGACTGATTTTACATATTTTTTTCACAACAACCATATATCTTAAAAGAAAATGTAAGTATGTTGTGTATATCCCCACATCTGACTCATCATGCTTGAGACTAAATTAATTTTTTTCTGTGTTTCTTTCTAATTATTGCCTTGAGCTACTGAAAAGGGTTCCTAATGATGCATGAGGAGACACCCACAATATTCATTTACCAACCTGATGAGAAATTTGATGGGATACAGGAGACTGAATCCCTGAAAAAAACTGCAATCAATATCATACAATTTGAGCTTTCTTCGTGTATGAGTACTGGAAATTTGGTCTGAAGGAAGGTAAATATTCTGGAATAGTCTTCCAGTAAGAAAGTTGTTTTTTTATAACATGGATCAATATATGGTGTGTCTGTTTGCATGAACATAGGTCTGCACAGATGTCCTAGGAGACTTCTTTCCAGTCCTACTCTATACCTAAAAAATAACAAAATGAACAAATAAGTCACTGAGGAATACATACAAACATACATGGAAATGGGTAATACATGTGTATTGACCACAACAGGTCTTTTACTGGTTTTTGGAAGACTCCATTTAAAAGAGCATATTGATTTAGCTTAGTATTTAAATGTTTTATTTCAAGCATGTGCTTAAGATGAGCAAACAGCTCAGTGCTGAAGGCTACACTGTGTTTCAATTAAGGTTATTAGTTTTCTTAGTACTTCCATAGATTTTTGTTGATTTTTAAAATGAAATATAGGCATGAAAACATATTACAAAAAAAAATTACTGTTTAATTTCATTGCTTTGCAAAATTTGGGTACAAGTTTTTACTTACTCAGTCAGCATTATTTTATAGCTAAATTTTCAGTTTCTTTTTAATACTTCAAGAATATATTTTTAGTACTCATCTGAATGACAGGAGGTCTGTTCTGATTATGCATGAGGGATTCTTTGATTTACTGTAATATCAGAGTGACACATACAGATGTTCAATCTTAACCCATGTCATCTGTGCCACAGTCGAAAATGTGCCTGTTCTGACACCATTGTAAGACTCCTCAAACATTTTATTTGTTACTGACTGAAATGATGTTTACTTCATGCAATGTGATTCTCAGCATTTATGATCGGATATCACATATTCTTTGGAAGAACAGAAGTTTCTCGAAGAATGAAGGCAATCCTTGCATATATGATCAGTGGTCTGGTATAATTCTCGTTTCCAGACACTGGTGCATTGTAGCCTTCTAACTTCCATTAGTCTGTTTACCCTCATCTCTGCCTTTCTGAGGCCAACAGCAGCTGATTATTTCTAGCACTGTGGCACACTGAACAAGGGCAAGGCAGAGGTCTGGGATGTCCTTGGCTCCTTGTCCCTGGACTATGTCCCTGAGAGGAGAGTATTGTACTGGTTGTTCATTATGTTAAGATGGGTTTTTAATGCACAGCTTCAATTTACCTGTGCAAGTTTGCTCTACTGATGTAATTTTAGTGCCCAGAGGCCTCTAATCTTGTGGAATAGAGAAGTGGGTCGATTTGCTTCCCAGCAGTATAATTTACTCTCATAATGTAGCCTTTTCTAGCTAATACTAAATACCTCCATTCTGTTTATCTTTTTTTTCATCAGATAAAATCACAAAGGGTAAACTGGAGTTTAGAGTCACAGGTAAAATGTTCCTCGAAAAATTATCTTGATGGGTGCAAAAGTGAAAGAGGCCATTCAAACTTTCCAATTATAGAAAGTTTGTATGATGTAATAACTTTTTTCTTTTTGATAAGCTACCTAAGTATAAGTCATTCCTTTTTGACACTCTTCTCCTATTTGCTGTTTTCCATGAATGATAGTGTGAGCAGAAAAAGAGTAGACATATTAGATTACATTTAGGATGTTTCCTAGTTTACAGCTTCTTCTCCCAGAAAACCTTAATCTTTGACACCAAAGTTAAGTTCCTGCACTGAATCACATTCATTAGGAATCTAAATAAGTTAAATAAAGTATCACAGTGAAATAGCATAAATATACCATTAAATCCTCCAAGAATTAAAATTTAAAATCCTATGATATTGCCATGCAGGTTTTGGAGCAAATATCCTTCATTTACTCAGAGGATTTATAGAGAAGGAAGGCAGAGAAAAAGAACTTGTCTTTTTGTACCACAGTACAATTCAGTGGCCCAACTCATGCAGAATTGTCAGTGATGATATAAAACATTAGCTCTCTACTAACAGATCAAATACTTGTGAAGTTAGAGCATTAAGTGATATATTGCCAAATACCATTCTGGACATTGATTAATATTGATCATCAGCATTTGAAATTGTATTTCAGAACACTGTTTGATTCAACCTATCTAGAAAGAGATGGCAAATGGCAAACAGTTGACTAAAGATTTGAAGATGGTGAATCAAGGATCCTGAGGAAACTTTGTAATAGTGTTTCAGAGCTGGAATTTCTTCTTGCTGGTTTTCACCGTACTCTTTTCATATTTTTTGTCAGATTTTTTTCACAAGGAAAATCTTATTGAAGAGAGAGCTTTTGATGAGAAAAGAAAATGCTTTCCAGTGAGAAATCAATATGCATAACTTATCAAAAGTAGATTGAACAGTGACTTAATTAAGGTGTATAAAGATATTCAGCAGAGGAAAATAGCAGATACTAATTGGCTCTTCAATCTTTTGGAAAAAAGATTGCAAAAATGAAAACCATTGGAAGTTAAAGCTAGAACAATTCAAATGGGAAATGAAACACAGTTTTTTAACTATGGTATAATAAAGCATTTGCAGGAATGGAGAGGATAAAAAACTGCAAGTGATGATTTCTTTGTTTCTTTCGTATTCAAATGAAACGGCATACCTGTCTAGTAAGCATGCTTTAGATAAACAAACACAAATAGACCTGGAACAATGTAACTAGATTATATGGTTTGTGGAAAATTTAGGTGATTAAAGCAGGTGATAGATTTGCTTCTGGTTTTAACTGAGGGCAAAGGCTGGCCAATTTCTATGTATTTACACTTCCTTATAAAAAGCTGGGGTTCAAATCAATGTGGCTACATTTGCGCAGTTGTTGTTGCTTTCAATAAATCCTTTCAGTTGCCATTGGAGTCTGTCCTTCCTCATTTCCTAGCACATATAATACCCAGTTTGGTTGGCTTATTAATCAGACCACACAATCAAGAGATGAAAGTGTCCTCTAGTCCAGTTCATGCTTGCTGTGGTCCATGGATTGGTTGTCCTGTTCCCAGACTGAAGCATAGAGGTTGCACCAGTGAGTTTTGTTCTTAGATGGCTTTTGTGAAGGGCAGAGTCTCTTCTGGTATTAGTCTCAGTCTAGGACTGCAAATGGCTCTAGAGACTTGAATTTCTCCAGCAGAGTGAAGTCTGCCATAAGACAAAAATCCAGCTCACCGCTGTTTATTGATTTCTCTCCCTGCTTTGTTTTGCCTGTTTATAATTGTCTCAGTGCATATTTCTCAGTCTTCATTTCAAAAGTGAGATTCTTCCATAAACCCCTGTACTTCTCTGCACATGACCCCTTTGACAGTAGCATTTACACATAAGGGCTAGAGCCCAGCAGGCTACAGAGGATTATGGTTCAAAGACAGATTGAAGATTGTAAACACAGGGCAAATAATACAAATAAATTGGGAAGTGGGAACACTGAGATCAGATGACAGGAAAATATTACTCTTTCAACTGGTTTTCTAGTTATCTATCTATCTTAGATTTTTCAGTGGCATTTCCAAAGTATGTAAGTAAGATAAGGATTTTCCCTCAAGTGGAGTTCTGTATATTATATTCACTAAAGCTCTAGCACTGCACTCAGAGAATTCATTCTTGTAGGCTGTCACTATGAAAATAATAAGATTTAGTGTATTTTCAGAATGTGTTTCAGGAGGCACTGGAAACATTATAAATTAATAATTTACAGCTTTGAGTCCATGGTGTATTACTCTGTTCTTGCTCCTAATCTTTTTTACCTTGAGATCAACAGGACTGTTGTCACCAACTACAGTGGGAATTTGGAACATTAGACCTTTTCCAGTTTCTGTTTCTCAAATGGATTACTGGTTATTGTTAACATATAAGTCATAACATTAGGGAATACAACTTGCTGTTAAACCTGAAAAGTGTCCCTTTTCAGTGCAACATCCCCTGGACATTTCTAAGCTTCACAAGTGGTAATTAGTTCTTGTACTATGTTTCTCATAGACCCACTCAGATCGAAGTAGGTTGAGGTCATTTACGCTGTCACCATGTCCCAAAGCAAGATCTGTAGTGTCTGTGCCATTCCTTGCAGATATGCTCCTAAAGAGACCTTAGAGAGCTCCAGTGGTGTGGACTGCATAGCTGCTCATGGCAGTCTGATGCTGTACTTTATTGTCCTCACTTTCATAAAGTTTCCTCATATATCTATCCAATCTTCCTCATAGCAGTTTAAACCAAATAATTTTTCTCCTATCCTTCCTGGACATGAAGAAGAAATCATTCCTGCCCCTTTGCAGTAGCTTTTCTAATAGGTGAAGGCTGTGCCATACCTTATTCATTGCTCTTTCTTGGCAGTTAAATAAGTCCAATTATTTTACTTTCCATATTTCTCTTTTTTTTCCCATCCCCCCTTCCGCAGCTTTAAGTACAAATACAAAAAATGTGTACTACAAGCCCATTACACAGTGTAAAATACATTGCTACTTGGGTTATCTAACTTATTAATATTTCCCTTGGCCTTTCTGTATTCTCATTATTATTTCCTGTGTATTAATTTCTTCATTTATATTAACTGTCTGCAAATTATTTTGACTTAAATGAGTATTTGTCTCACAAAATAATTTGGAATACTATTATTAGGTGGACAGGTGTTATGAATTGACTTTGGACAATAAATTTTCTTTATTAATTTACCTTGACAATATATTTTTTTAGTTTCATTTCCTGGCTGAAAACCTTGCTATTGAAAATTAAGCAGCATGCATCTCTTTTCTTTGTTTTAAAGATCATAGTAATTCACTGTATATAAGTCTCACCTCAAGTGTGTAAGGTTCAGTTTTCTTCTGGAGAATATTGATCAGTATTACACAGCCTTAAAGCAATCTGCATGTTAAACCTTTCATTTTTAAAGTGCCTCTTCTCTTACACATTTACCTTTAAGTTCTAAGCAGAAGCCTTTTAAGATTTGGCCTGAAGGTTTTGAGGAAGTCCTTAGAGGCTGGGAAGATAGATCTAGACATTTGTAGTGTTTAGCACCTCATGGATAGAGAAAATCCATAGGTGGAATAGATTCCATTGATTCAGTGAAATAGCACCACTTTTAGCTATTTAGGTTTCAGGTCAGCAGTCCACAGATTTTAATGGGATCAAGGCTTAAGTCTGAATTGTGAGATAAGGTTTTGCATTCAGTGCTACAGGAAAACTAGAAATGTAATGTGGGAAAACAGGACAGAGTCTCCATGTGGGCCATGAATCACAATGTGTTTTTGTACACAGACCATTCAAGAGAAAAGAGGAGGGGACTATGCTCTAGCAAGGAAGGTGTTCTAAGTGCACATCAAAAGAGTCTGAACACCTTGTAGGGAGACTCATTCACTTATCAGAAGCATTCTAGTCAGAAAATAAACCAAACTAACTTTCTTTTCCTTCTCCACTGTTTTCTAAAAGTACAGTTAAAAAGGAATCTCTGGAAAGCTATTATTTTTTGCTCATTTGTGGGAGTAATCTAGCCTTTGATGCTTATCAGCCAGGGTATGAACGCAGAACAACTAAATATTAAACTCATGTGATGCAAACCCCTTTTGTGGGCATAGTTCTTTGTGTTGTCATGCTTGTTTTCCAGTCCTCCTTTCAACAGCACTCAATCTCTCTCACAGAGAAAGACATTGTTCTCAATTTACTCTGCTTTACTCAACAATAAACAAGACTCATTTCGTTTGAAGACCTTATTATGGTTACCACTCTCCTCAGATTTGACAGGAATATTTAAATACAAAAAGGTTCAGTGAAACAACCAAAGAGATGCATGGTGAATGCTCATCCTATAATGCTCTGAATAAAACATTGCTAGAATGAGTTCATAACTGTATTTATTGCAAATTTTGAGATAAAGCAAATGAAATGGTTGTGGCAATTAATTATTTAGATTGTTATCATATTACTAGTGTATGTTTTTATCTGAAAAAAACACAAATAATTTTGTTATGGTGGTTTCTGCTCCAGCACCTTGATTTTAAACTTCCATTACAAGCATGAGTCAGGCTTCCATGTTACTTACTGTGGCATTTACTGCAGTAAGATTTTTTTTCACCCACAGTCTTAAGTAACTAGGAAGACTGTGACTCATCATCAGTATCCTTCTACTTTCCTTCTTTTACATGATGATTTCACAAAAATTGAAATAAATTCCTTAAAATCTATAAAATGTGCTATGGAAAATATTAATTTAAAAACCGATCAAGAGTCTTCAATGGGAAAGATTTATCTATGATAAGTTAATATGTCATTATAACCACAGATATGATGAATGGGAATTGTTAAATTATGTTTCAAAGAGGATTAATTTTCAATTAGAATACTTTACAGTCTCTGGAAGAGTTTATTGGCATCCATCTTTCATTCAGCATGAAGTGTTCTCTAAACAGGTCTTGAAGGTGACATTTCTAAAACTATACTTAGCTAAGAAACTCTAGGTTAGATCCAAAGAGCTGGCAGTCTGCATCATGCTTGCATGGCAGGGTTTTGGTAGCCATAGATCTAAAGCGATGGCTTTTGTGAGAAGCTGCCAGAACCTTCCTCCATGTCCAGCAGGGCCAATGCCAGCTGGATCCAAGAAAGACCAACCACTGGCCAAGGCCAAGCCCATCAGACATGGTCGTAGTGCCTCAGAGATAACATGTTTATTTTAGGAAGAGGAAAAAAAAAAAGCTGAGCTACAACAGCCAGAGAGAGGGATGAAGATATGTGAGAGGAACAGCCCTGCAGATCCCAAGGGCAGTGCAGAAGGAGGGCAGGACCTGCTTCAAGCACCAAAGCAGATTCCACTGCAGCCCATGGTGCACAGCCCATGGTGAGGCAGTGTGCCCCGGCAGCCCATGGGGGCCCATGGGGACACAAAGACCAATGTGTGGCCTCTGGAGAACCCCATGCTGTGGCTGGCAGCTTCCTGAAGGAAGAAGGAAGTTACAGCCGTAACTCTATGGGATGCTTGTGCTGGAGTAAGCTCCTGGCAGGACCTGTGGAAACAGGAGCCCATGCTGGAGCAAGTTTGCTGTCAGGACTTGTGACCCCGCAAAAGGAAACCATGCTGGGGAGGTTTAGGTTTGATATTATATTTAGGGGTATATTTGAAAAAGATTCTTTACCCAGAGGGTGGAACAGGCTCCCAGGGAAGTGGTCGCAACATCAGCCTGAAAGAATTTGAGAAGTGTTTGGACAACACATGGTATGACTTGGGCTGTCCTGTGGAGAACCAGGAGTTGGTTCAACAATGATCCTGATGGATATCTTCCATTCTCAGAATATTCTGTGATTCTATGTTCCCAAGGACTGTACCCTGTAGCTGGGACACAATTTGGAGCAGTTTGTGAAGAACTGCAGCCCTTGGGAAGGACTCTCATTGAAGGACTATGTGGAGGACTGTCTCCTGTGGGATGGACCCCTCACTGGAGTAGGGGAAGAGTGTGAGGAGTTCTTCCCCAAGAGGAAGGACACACAGACACCATGTGATAAACTGTCTGCTGACAATATTCCCTGAGTCCCTGTGCTGCTGCATGGGAGGAGGTAGAGAAATTTGAAGTTGAGCTGTGGAATACTGGAGGGGTGGTGGAAAGGTATTTTAAGAATTAGTTTTAATTTCACATTACACTACTCTGATTTGATTTGCAATAAATTAAGCTAATTTCCCAAACCTGAGTCTGTTTTTTTTCATGACAGTAATTGCTGAGTGATCTCTCTCTGTCCTTATCTCAACCCATGAACTGTTCATTTTCCCTTCCAAGCTCAGCTGAAGAGGGAAATGATAAAGCTGCTATGGTAGGCACCCAGGATCCAGCCAGGAAAAACCCACTACAGAGTACTATGCCTTACAGCAGTTTATCACTTGCCTGCTCTCTTCACTGGAAGCTTTTTCCTGTCTGCATAAGAAATTGAATATATTTGTAAGGATATTTTTAGACAGACTGATACCACCAGGCTTGGAAAGGGCACTGGCATGGTGATACTGGCATGGTGATAACTAATGTGCTCAATCCACCTGTCCTAAGGGCTCTCCTGACTTCAGGAAAAGGTGCTCCCATTCCCTGCACTATGCTCCTGACAAAAGCAATAATTTGGACATGATTGGTATAAGAGAATGAAAAGTGAGTTTATTGTCTTGCTTTAAGTGGTGGTGATCAAGCACAGAGATGCTAGCAGCTACATACAGAAAGAACCATTCTTAAGACTTGCCTGCCTTAATATATCTTTTCTTGGTCCTATTTCTGCCTTCATTCATAGCTTTCTCTGTGTCAGTTTCCTTTCAAAAAAATCAGTGAAAATATAAGTATTTTTTAGTCCCAGCCTTGCTACATCCATGTTCAAATTTGGCACTGCAAATTCTATTATCCAAAAGTTTTGCAGTACCCCCATCCTTTATTTGTGAAGTTCAGTCATTCCTCTTGTACATTCCCCTTAACCATCAGTTAAATCTGGCCATTTGTCAAGGAGTTATCCTTAATCTTTATCAGCTTCTTTTGCTGTTGTCTGTCATATCCAGCAACTTCTTGTGTCATATCCAGTAGTTCCTTACATCCTGTACAGCTAGGTTAATCTTGATCCTAGTTAGCAACATATTCATCTGTCTTCAGTCCTAAAATCTTGAAGAAAAATTTAATGATTACAAAAATTATGTTAGAAATTTAAATGTACAAACTACATTTGCACATCTTTATGTACTATTATTATAGATATGATAGGTTAGAGAGCAGTAATGAAAACTTATTGCATAGTGAAATGTTACCCTACTATGCCAAGAGTGCTCAAAAACACCATGGAAACTGTGGAGTGTGTACGCTAATTAGAAAAGAGAATATGTTATATAATTAAGGGTCTTTGGGACTAGGTAGAAGAATGGAACTTGACATTTTTAAGACTGGTGAGATATATGACCATAACCTCTAGATCACATAGATACTCTTGGTGTCAGGGAAGGAATTGTCAGAAGCATTGACTATCAGGAGACAGTGCTGCTCAATAGATTTGTATGCCTAGGAGAAAGAAGTGACAGGAAAGGCATATGGAGTAGGAACAGCAAGAAAATCCAAGACAACTAAATAAATGGTCATAGCATGAATCTGGGCTGAGGTTGGGAGAATGCTTTTGCAAGAAACAATGCTTAAGGAATTGCTTTGTACTGCTAGTAAGGCAAGATTATTTATTGAGTCCATCTGTATTCAAGGTAAAAGGACCATTTATGTTTTCTCACATAGTTGAAAATTTGGAATAAAAAAGTCCATCATCACTGGGATTTTCTTCTTTTTTAATTTTCATGATGAAAATTGTGCAAAGGATCCATATTCCTCATGGTTGCTTCAGTGAAATTAGTGCCCAGTATTTCTTAGATAGAGTGCTGAAATAATACATTAGGTTCTATTAGATGAGCTAATTTATTGATCTCCACTATTGTTAGCTAAGTTTTATCCTTGTTTTATAAGGATGATTATTGATTACTAAATGACTTTAATTTCAGTAAACAGCCCAGAGAGTGAATTAAATTGAATTATCAATAATTAATTGCTAAATGTTAGCATATGTTTTCATTGATCTTTGGCAGGGGGTTTAAATTCAGAAATTTGAAATGCTTCTGTAGTTTCTTCCAAGATAGTAATTATTATTATGTTATTATTAGATTCCCTAGTAATTTTAAAGATATTAATTCATTTCATTATAACTGGCACCACCTTTTCATTCTGTTGATACTTTGTGATTAGCACTATAGTCTAGCGACAACTTTGAACATACTTTATAAGCACCTGATCTCCTGGCCATTTCTAATCCAAAATGTTCATAAACACGGCAAGGTTACTAATAGGTGAGAAAATATTGTTCTTGAGTCATTTCAACCTGGCACTGTTTAATTAATTTGGATAGCTTGCTTGAGCTTGGCTGAATAAGAGACAGATGTGCACTCTGTTCTGCCTCTGCTTCTGCAAGGAGGCTTTAGCAGGAAAGGGGAGCAGGACAGGCAGCTCAGAGCTGTGAGAATGCTCAGACATGAAAGACACAGAAGGTCATCTGTCAATGGCCAGCAGGCACATATGAAGGTTTATCTTCTCTCAGGTTGATGCATGCCATAACAACAGGACTTTCTCTTTCGTTTATTGTGTCCAACAGGTTGTAGAGTATCAAATATTTGTTATAAGTAGTAAAATCCCACCGATGTCTTGGCTTCTGTATAATTAAAAACATCAGCAAAGTTAGAACTTCTGTCTCTGCACCTAAGTTCCTCTGCAGATGAAAAGGTTAGATGAATAACAGGCAAGCCAAAAGGGGAATATTTTATCTTGGAAATGCTGGAATATTTAACTACTGAATTTATGGGATTAAATTCTCCAACTGTTTATTTCCAATTTTTTTTTCCAGTTGGATTCACCAGCAAAAATTGGGGGTGAAGAAGACGATGATGAAAATGAAGATACCTTACATACTGCTATATTACTCCTATGGAAAAATCTTTCAGTGCCTCCTTTCTCTGGTGTTCAGCACTCTTTGTTTAGTTCCTAAGGTAAGCAACTTGTGCACCAAGGGAATCCCAGAAACCCCTGGAAGCAGAGGAAATTTCAAGTGCTTTGTCAGCAGAGTACTGGAGAATGGGATGCCAAAGAACTGTCTGTATAATTACACACTGCATTTGGATCAAGGACAAGCAGATTAGGACTTTCTTTACTGCTTTTAGTGGTATACAAAAGATGTGACACTTCTCAGATCATCCTAGTAGTATTTCTTTATACCACATGAAGTAGGTAGCTGTAGTGAATAATTTCCTGCTTCGACAAGCCAGTGTAATTTTTCTATGTTGTTGAGCTGAGTAGTTATTTATAATAGAGACCTAGTAAAAAAAACCCAGCATAAAATATGACTGAGTGAGAAAACTCCAATGAATTCAGCTCAGATATCATGAAGGTATCTGGCATTAAAAAAAACCCCAAAAAACAGATAATCAGTGAAAAAAACCTCAGTAAAAAAACTCAACCCAAACAAAAAACAAGAAAAAAAAAAGGCAAGAACTCTCTCATTATGGAAGAACCATAGGCTTAGTCTAATGGAGAAAACAAGACGGGAGGACAAGATACCTAAATCTGTGCCTAGACTAGGCTCATTCTCCCTAGTCTCAGAAAAGGATAATCTCCGTAGATCTTTCTCTCCTTAACTTCTGCTTCTTGAAATCACTTTAACAGTGGAGTATTATGTGTGAACATAAGAAGCAACTCACATTTTCTTCAGAGGACTTTTTTCTTGTTCCTCACATTATAGTTTTATATATCTACCCCATTCTAAAACTTATTTAAATAACAGACTTTTCCCTCTACTTCAATAGCTTTTAAGTCCATAAATATTAAAATTAATCTTCTTTTTTTGGAAGTTATTTCAAGTTAAATGCTAGAACATCAGTTAGGATGAGACAAGAAGCAATCACACTTTATAACACTGTAACTCTAACTATTATATAATTACACAGTTATTGTAGTTTGTATAATTATACTGTATCAAAGTAATAGCAATATTTCCTTTAGCAGGGAGAGTTTAGTCCCATTTCTTGTCCTGCTTTTTAATACAATTTTATTTCATAGTCCTATAAATCCATTTTACATGTAGTTATATGATGCAGTTATTTATACTTCAATTGCAGTCATTTATGTACAGAACTTTGCAGTGAAGCTGATGTATTATTAATTACCTGAATAAGTATATGAAACTACCCCAATGTATACACCACACCAGTCTTAAAAGCCAATTACCAAGTAGCCCTAATGCTTTCTGTAAGCAATACAATGATATTTGCTACCTCAGAACTTTAGTTCTAGATAAAGCCAACACGTTTCATTGTAGAAAAGGGTTTCATTTCAGCAAGACAAAGGGTGGCAGGCTTTTGCCCCACATGGGTAGGAGCTGAATGCCTCCTGTGTAACACCAATACAAATTAAATAGCATAGGAGAATCAAAGATTCCAGTTTGCCACCAGAACTTGAAAACTCCCTGACTTATAAACAGTTTGTAGACATGAAAAAATACGAAATGGCTTCACAATGTTTTTTGCTTACCTGTGGATAGTTTGCCTAAGCTTTATCCAATATGTATGGTATATTGCCAGGTGTAGACTGCTAGATACACCCCTGGTGAAGTCTGGGACATAGATTTCCTTCAAAGTGCTTCAAATAAAGATGTCAACTTACAGACAGTATGTAATGCTTATGTGCCAACAACTAACATTTGATAAAAGAATAATTTTTTAGTCCTTGAAATTTTAAGAGGATACTTGTTGGAATCCAAAATAAAAGTCCCTCTGAGAGAGAAAAGAATTAAAATATATTAATCCACATAGACATGAAGTAAGAATGTAGGTTTTAGTTTTAATTAAGTTCTAATATAGTTTAGGAGCCTTAAGAGTCTGTGTTAGCTAGTAAAAAGCCTTATTACTCAGTTTAAACTTCAGTGATACCCCTCACAGATTCAACTTAGCCCTAGACACAATGAAAATATAGCTTACATTTATAGAAAGAATAGATAGGAATATGCACGTAAACAGATAATGCTCTGTATGTTGGATTTAGGTAAGGACTGACACTGCCTTCAAATGTTAGAATTGAGCTTAGATTGGTGTAGAAAGTTTTGTTTTAGAAACCTGTTTTTCGCTGATTGGATAATTTACAAATTTATTCCCCTGTATTGGGGATCTCAGTCAGAAGTCACACACACACACACGCATACAGAAGTACCACATATCCCTGAAGAAGGGACTGCCATCAGAACTCCACGCAGAGCTGCTGCTGCCCAGCACATCAGGACTTTGTACCAGAGAGCTGCTGCTCAGAATTCAGGACTATAAATCAAAAGCTTTTTTCAAGGACTTTAACTGTCTGAACTCTTTGCCTTTGAGACTGATGCTTTTATACAATAAATATCTTTCTAGCAACCAACAACTGCTCATGTCTCCTTGAGACCCAGAAATCCTTTTGAATCCCCATTGAAACTCGACAGATACTTTTGTCAAGATCTGAAAAGTGGATGAGACTTGAGCCCCTTTGGTTTCTCATATATCACATTGAATGATAAGCACTATACTGATCCAACAGTATACACCTGGATCAGCAATTCTGTATAGCTGATATCAATGTTACTAAGTGCTGGTGTTGTCTTTCACCGCCTGTGGTATTTTCTGTTCATCACCATCACCTAAATCTTAATGCTAAGAAGCTACAGCTCTCACCACCCAGGCTCAGTCTGTTGCTGTCCAACAGCCTGCCACTCCCTGTCCAGACAGGGAGAAAAAAATTCCCTTGCAACAGTTAAAGGGAGCAACTGAAGTCAAGTCACAGCTTCATCTCCCTGCTTCCAGCAAATTGTTAAAGAAGGGAAGCGTTTTTTCATATCTACTACTAGCAAGAACCTGAAGGTTTCAAGAATTCCTCTGGGAGTAGGTATCAGTCCACAAGGAAAATCAGATCAGCTCACTGGTCTTACTACAAGTCACAAGTCACTTGTACTCTGCTGATGTTTCAGTGGTTCTTGTCCATAGCACTTAACAATGTTGCGCCTCAGGGGCAGGATGGCCCATCTGGTACTGTGACCACGAAGGACTCCACTAACCACACCCACCGCCATGCAGACTGCTTGCCTGGTTGCACACACCATTAAACCTACAAACAGGCTCTGCAGAAGCAGGATCCAGAGATATGTGTAAGGTGTTTGGGGTACTGAATGATGCACAGGAGTTTCTGAGGGGAACTCAAAAATTTTTTGATACAATAACCTGATGGGTTAAACTCTTATTTAGCCTATGGTTGAAAACTCACATTTTTTACCTTCCTTCAGTGTATATGCAACAGACCCATCAGAATATTTGTCAAAAGATGGCAATCTTTGCAGCCACCCAAAAATAGGGAGGATTCACATGTCTTTAATTATTTGAAGAGAGAACAGAAGCACAACTGGGTATCCCAAGTGAAAGACATTTAGATAAAATGGTAACAATTATATTGTGTATATTATAGATATATTACCTATCTATCTGAATCTTAATGGATTCAATTAATTTGCCCATGACAGTAATTGGTGAGAGATTGGTGAGAGGGTTTTTTTGCCCATGACAGTTATTGGTGAGAGATCTTTCTTTGTTCTTACCTCTACCCACAAGCCTTTTGCTGTATTTTCTCTCCCCTGTCCAGCTGAGGAGCACAGTGAAAAGAGTGCCTTTGGTAGGCAACTGGTGTCCAGCCAAGAAACCACTTCACTCTCAAACATTGCACTCCTCTCTCCAGATGCATTTGCTCTTCCAGTTTTTTTACTCTGCTGCTTTAAGTTATCCCAGAGGCTGTACCACTGATGTTGATATGTTGAGCCTTGGACAGTGGCAGATCTGTCCTGGAGCCAGCTGGAATTGATTTTACCAAACATGGTAGAAGTTTCTGGCAGGTTCTAACAGAAACCATTCCTTTTACCTCCCCCATAACAACAACAACAACAAAAAAAAAATAAAGTAAAAAAAAATCTACAGTTAAGCCATGAGTCAAATGAAAACATTAGAAGGTGTGATTGCAGCCTACAGTGCATTCTTTAAACATACATATTTTCTCATTTAATTGACAGTGGAAATTATCGGTGAAGTATAATTTTAAAGCAAACCAACATAATGTCCTGTCAAGTTGAGCATATTCACACAATGGAAGCTTAATTTTGATTTGGGATTATAGCTGTGGTTGCCAGAAATTTACCCTCTTGTTCAAGTTATGCCTTAACATTTTCTGAACCTCCTACTAGTCAAAGTTAAATTTACACTCTTTACATATCCACTGCCTTAACTATCCCTGTGACTAGTTATTAAAACATTTTAGTAGCAGCATTGTTCCCTTGTGTTTCTGAAGTTTGCAATGATCTTCAAGTTTGAAGTTCTGAAATAAAGCAAGGGATAATTTAAAGGAGAAAATAAGTATGATTATGACATCAAAATAACTTTTCAAATTTAGTGGGCTGAAGTACTAAGATAAAATCTAAAATAGAGCATTATCATGTACAGTCAGTGAGGAGAGGAAGGTTTGTGCATGCATGGATGTGCATGTAAAATTGCTAACCAGATTTTCCATTTTTCTGGGCATTAACTATACACTCCTGTTTTTACTTTACCTTTCTGCTATCATCAGTCTTCTAGGAAAAATTCCCTGGTTGTGACTTTGAGTTGACTTTTTGTGGTTGAACTCCCTCCTCTCATTTAGTACAGCCCTAACAAGATTGTCTTTGGGTAATTCTCCCTGCGATAAAACTAGATAAAGTTAATGTGATATGAATGATGTCACTGGAGAAATTGCATCTGGAAATGGAGCTTTCTACAGAGGATTAAGCAACAGGGTTAGAACAAGCAGCTCCATATGCCTTGGAAGACCACATTATCATCTGCAGCATTCCAACATGTAGATTATTACTTAGTGTAAATTGCATGCAGCGTTCCTTCTCCAGAATATTCATATTAACAATCATTTTTAAAAGAGTAGCTAACATAACATGATGAAGGAGAAATATAAAGGCAAGATGAAAAGCATGAGAGCAAGTTAAACTTTGGCACCATTTGACTCAAGATCATTAAGTCTACAAATTAATAACATGAATTTTCTTTATGCCAGCTGGGTGTAAAAGACCCATTTCTTTTTTCTACTACTTATGAGGTGCTTAGTAAACCTTATGTACAGCTTTCAAGCACTACTATATGGAGATGCTCCAGCATTACGTTCTTGTTGCTATGTGCTTGAAACTTTTAGAGATTGTGGAAGTAACTTGTGATGTATCGTTACCGTGGTGATGACTTTCTTAATGAACAGAGTATGAAATTGGCTCATAATGCATACATACTTTTAGCCTGTAGACTGCAGGGGCTTTGTATGAACCAGTATTCACACTTTCTGGAATGCATGATTAATGTATTACATTGGGCTGATGGTGTATGCTCAAAGGTTCTTATTATGCCCGCAGATGCTGATCTGCAGAGCATTAAGTATCTTTTCCTGAAACAGAGCCTTCCACTTTCATATAAAAGATGTAGGAACAGTTTGGTACTGCCAACTCATGTTACCTGCAGAAAGGCTACATGCAGACTTTCAGGCCTGAAAGCAAGACTTTGTTTGCACAGCACCACACTGAAGATAATAAATTCCCTCTCCAAGAACAGTCAGCACAGACACTCAGCATCTTGTGTACTACAGAAAAGAATTGCCCAGGGCAGGTTTTAGCCCTTCACTGAGAGGAAATAATACCTGCAGGAAGACCCAACTTGCTTAACAGCTATCTAAAGGGCCTGAAGACTTCCACAGTCATCCAAGAACTTCAACAGAAATCAAAACTCTCCAGCTGAGCACCACTGTGTAGGCACAATGTACTGCCAGTTCTCCAGTGACTTCCTATTCAAGCTCATAGCCCCCACTCCTGTGTGCTCTGAGGACAGGCTCAGAGCTAGGGAGTCACAAGGAAAATATTATCAATGTGCTCATTTTGGCTGGGGTAGAGTCAGTTTTCTTCAGAAAAGATTTTAGGAATGTTATCGAGTTCTGTTGAGGGTGAGTGATGCAATCTCTAAGTGTCTATTCTGCCCTGTCCTATGATTGTTCTTATTTCTGCAACTGAGTGTCTGCCACTCCACTTTTTGGTCCTTAGATTTCAATAAGGCAGTAGGCAATAGACCCCACATACGTAAAGGTGAAAATTATAGTTGAAAACTTATTTTAAATAATTTTTCAAAGACACCACAAAGGCAAGGTTTAAACAGATTATAAAGCTACTCAATCCTCTGGATAAACACTGAGAGAGAGTGATAAAATTGCTTGTGTAAAGAGTGACAAAGAAGTCATAAATTTTCATACTAGTGGAAAAAAAAGTGTGTTAAGCAATATTACATAAGGAAACTCTAGGGTTTTTTTTAACAGATCAGATAATGAACACTTGATTCATTTTCACTATCATTTGGAAAGGTGTTGCAAATGGACAGGCAAGTAAAAGATGACATATGAGGATCTAAGCACACAATTCTCAATTTACCACATCATCACTGCTTACACTACAGCTAAAAGTAATTAGTATTTATCACTTGCAGACTTCAAAGTGCTTTTCTATACATATGATTTAATTTGGGTTTCTTGAAGTTGTCAGAGATTGATTTTTTCTGGATCCTCAAACACAGATTCATATGTTAGGTTATTGACAGAGTGGCAAAATAATCCTGTGGACGTGCCTTGTGCAAAACACAAGGGAAGACATTCTCATGCCACATAGCTTTCCTTCACTCAACTACACAATGCTTCTTCTCTCAGTTATTGCTTCTTTACTCCAATTCCATCCATTCTGCCCAGAAATCTGTCTTCTTTTTTTTTTTATTTTTTAAGACCAGCTTTGAAAGGTTTTTTCTGAAAGTCATACATGACATGTTTATCCAGGACAATTGATACATTGTTTTATAGTGTACATGTAATTGCAGTCACAGCATACAGGTAGGAAAGCCCCTTCAAAAGCTTTATTAACATCAGATAAATGGGTATTTTCTCAGTTTCAAAAAGATGAAGTATAGCTTTAAGAATGCAATAAGATTTCAATAATATTCATATAGATTAATGCATCGAGAATTTCTGTCTTTTTTAATAATAAAATACATGGCATCCTCAAGAAATTAAATTACTCATCATCTCTGAAAGCAGTAACTCAGTAATGTACATAGAGGGAATTACCTAGTCTTGTAGCATAGTATCTGAACATATTGACATGATTTCTATCATTCAACACACCCAATTCCTCCCAGAATTGTTTCCTTTCCTTTGTCGTCCCACTAAGATCTGATTTGGCACCCTCTTTGGTGACATTGGCAGCACAACAACTCTTTTAAATGCTTATGGACTTCACTGTTCTGGGCAGTAATAAATTCCCAAGCAGCAGCAACATTTGCAAAAGATAGATAAAGATGAATACCTGAAACTGCTCTGCTCAATTCACATGGCACCCCTCAAAACTTTCCCAGCAATACTCAGAGAAGAGATCTAAAGTCATTAGAATAATACTTTTCCATTGAAATAATTTGTCAGAAGGGGGTGGTATTATTTTATTGTAATTTTGGTAAAAATTGGATTCTATGGAAATAAAATCTAATTTTAATATCTAATAATCCACATACTATAACTTTTGGTGATAGCATCTTCACCAGTGATATAAGATTTTCCATTCCTTCAGCTTAAAGCCCAGAACAGACTTGGGTAAAAAAGACTTAATTTTACCAGACTTGGACAAAAAAGACTAAGGTTTTTGTCTTAAATTTATCTATATGTATGGAACACAAATGCTGATGAATCTGATAGATATAACTGTAAGGATACTACCCATTATCTGTGGAAGGTCATATGGATTTGGTGGACAAGGGTGTTCCTGAGCAATGGCAGAAAGCAAATGTCTTCATTTTCAGAACCCATCTTCAAGGAAGGCAAGGAGAAATCAGGATCAAGGACACTACAGACTGGTCAGCTTTATCTTCATGTCTGGAAAGGTGATGGAGTAAATTCTCCTGAAATGCTTTTCAAGCATATTAAGCAGAGCAAAATGAATAGGAGTAGTCAGACTGGATTTTCAAAGCAAGGATTTTGCCTGACCAGTCCAATGACCTTCTGTGATGATATGACTGGCAAGATGAATAAAGACCAGTAGTTCCTGTTTATCTTCGTTTAAGCAAAACTTTCCACTCTTCCATCCATGACATTCTTATAGACAAACTGATAAGCATGCAGCAGTCTGTAAGGATAGTGAGATGAATTAGAAGAGGCTGAACAACTGGGCTCGAGTTTGGGATCAGTGGCACACCTGGATGCAAGTCTTTAACAGTGGATGCCAGGGGATAATACTGGGACAAATACTATTGAACACCTTAATGAATGATGGACAATGAGTCAGAGCATACCCTCAAATAAGTTCACAGACAACATAAAACTGGGGAAAGTAGTTGCTGCATGAGATGGAAGAGCTGCCATCCAGATCATCCTCAACATAGACTGGAGAGATGGACCAATAAGAAACTTCATGAAGTTCATCATAGGGAAATCCCGCCTCATCCACCTGTGGAGTTATAAACACCAGGTTAACTACAGCCTGAGAGATGACTGGAAGCAGCTTGGAGGACCAGGAGATCCTGTTTGCATCACAGTGACCCCAACATAACATTGAGCTCTTGCAGTAAAGGAGGCCCTAAATGACTCTTTTTTGAGCAGGGATTTGGAGTAGGTGACTTCCAGAAGTTCACTAGCTCATCAGCTGTTCCATGGCTGTGAGGATGAAAATGTTTTTTAGTCAAGGAGAGAGCTAGCAGAGAACTTCTCAATACAAAATAAGCAAAATAATTGAAACTTGAGACACTCTGTATTCTTAGTCTAGTCTGCAATACTGCCTATTGATGTGAATGCAGAGTGCTTATAGTCTGGATTTTGCTCTCTATCTTAGGGGAATATTCTCTTTCTATTCTGCTTTTCCTTCCTGCAGTCACACAGCAAAGTTGATGCACCTGATACATTTACCATCCGCACAGTAAAATCACTCATATTTCTTTGATGGGAACTGTGTAGCCTTGTACACATTAGAGATGTCTCAGATTTCCAACTATCCTTTCACTGTGATGGAGTTTAACATAGCTTCCTAAAATAGCTTACTTACTAAATTTCTAACTGTGCAAATGTGGTTTCTTTAATTCTTATAACCATGTCCTGCTGTACTGCGAAAAACAAACACTTCTTGAATTATTTTAAGCTGAAAATGTATTGGCCTCTAATGCTCTAATCAAATTAAAGAGAAGATCAAGTTAAGCAGTGATCAAATCAGCTGGTCCTGTTATTTGTTGAAGCCAGATTAAATTCAGAATATCTACCCAAGCAGGTATCCTCTAGCCATGCATGAGTACTTCTGTTAAAAGCTCTGAAAATTGCATTTACTGCTTCCTTTTTTCATGATTTTATTGTGAGGAGTCATTTAGGATATAAAATAATTATCTCAACAGCTTTCAGAATCAGGTGATTACTGGAAAACCTCATCTTTCTTACAAAATGTAAACAAGTAATCTGCCAAACTATCTGGGGCGTGTTTTCAAAACGCCCAGAAAGTGTGGACATCTACAAAATATGGATCTGATAAGTGAGAGGAAAAAAAACTAAAAAGGAAGAAAAGCCAAAATTTAATAATTTTACACTTTATGCTTTTACAAAAATAACTACATTATTTTAGAAGCTTTATTTTCTTACATAGCAAGCACTTGAGATTAAAAAAGTTCAATTCAAGAAACCAGCAAATAAAAAAAAAATTTGAAATGAGATATTGAGAAACCAATTAGGTCAGCTCTCTATGGATCTTTTCTTTTTAAAGATCAAGATTGATTGCACTCAGATTGAATTTCAGGAGGCAAACTGAAGAGTGCTGCAGATAGAGCACTATGTGCCTTGTGTTTCCTGGCATTTCAGCATTACCTTTATGGGCAAGTAAGTTAAGCAGTGATTTTTCTTTTCCAGATATGATTTCTTATACCTCTCTGATCTTTCATGTATACCAGTACACATGCTCTTTATTAAAATTGTTTGTCCTTATGGTACAGACAAAATAAAAAAACCCAAAGGACTATATTTAATTTTCAGGTGATTCCATATATTTCACATTTTTAAATTTCATGATGTAAGAAATCCCTTTATTGGATGCTGATATTTTTGATCCTTTGTTCACAGGGATGCATTTGATCTATGCATAAATGCAATACTGTAAAACCAAAAAATAGTATAATACCAATATGATGTTAGAACAATAGTAGTGTAATACATATTGCTGAGATACTATAAATTCTTTTAAATTACCTGTTTCCTAATTTTTTGGCAGAATACATGTATTTATGGTGTTTAAAAAAATCACCTGAGTCACATGAGAATCTGTATTGTCAATAATCAAAGTCAGATAACTTTGCTTTCCACAGATTTGCTCTTGCTTTTCAAACGTCCAACATCTCAAGGGCATTATCGTAGAATTCTCACATGCTGGTAAAACTAAACCTTTAGACATTCCTGTAGCTGTTTGGAAAGGTGCAGGAAATATCTGTCTCAAGAACTCAGAAAGCTATTCTTTAAAGAAAAGGAAAAAAAGTGGTCTTGTTTCTAGCTTTAGAGCCTTTAGGCATTCCCTGTCTGCAGTAACTCTGTGCTTTGAATTTGTTCCTGTATTAACCTCTCATTCTATAAACATCTCTTGTCTCAAAAGAGGAAAAGTAGGTTTTTTGTATAAATCCAGGAGCTCCACTGTCAAAGGAGTCTTAGACTCCGCTTTGAAATTGGCCTTTTGAAAAGAAACTATTCTGCAAGCACCTAAAGCCAGGTGGCCTGAAGGAAACAATTTTTCAATAATAGCAAGGTGGCAAACTGGGAAGATTACTGCAAATGCTTATCTTGATCTAGTTGCAAATTCTATGATGTTTCACAATAAACAATCACAGTTTGGGAACCAAATCAAAAAAGTGCTATGGAAATGGACTAAAAGGGACTTAGGGAAATCTATTTTTATTTACAGTAAGGTAAATTAGTGTCTTGAGATCAAGAAATAAGCACGATTTCTGAAATGGGAGGCATACAGAATGGCTCATATAAAAAAGAGAATATTCTTTTTTTTAGTCACAGCTGCACTGAACTGACACAATGGAGCAGCATGTGGGTGGGATTAAACTCCTAATTGTACAGACCTACACTTTGCATTGGATGTGCAATCTATCACTACCCCCCAGGCATTTTCCCTCACTTCAGGCATCTCTTTTCAGCTGGAACACTCTAGAACATCTAGGACATCTGCAAATGTGACTCAGGACCTAAGGAAAGCCTTATGCCTTGCTGGAGTGGCCTCTGAGAGCCAAGGAGATAGTGGATAGCACTTCAAATGACACTACCTGTCTTTGAATAGGTAGCAGAATAAAAAATTCTTTAAATAGTATCACTCTCTGAAGTTCATTGACCATTTTGAGCAGACCTCTGTCAGTTATGATGGGAAAACAGATCTCCAGACCACAAGCAGACAATAGAACTCTTAAGATAAAAGTTTTAACTGTATAAGAATATAGAGCTGATCTCTTTTAGGGAGCATGATGTTGATAGGATTCATTTCTAAGAGCATTGGCCAGATTGCAGAGAGGGCCTTTGCAAACTTTCCAATGGAAATTAGTTCTCATCTTCAGCTCTTTGATTATGGGAAACCTTGAGTGAATCAGTAGAGACTTCTTGAAATTTATCATAAACAGGAATTAAATGGTATGTGCTTTAAATGTGTGTTTTTCTACAGTAATTTCATTCAAGAAGCACATGTTTTAACAATGAACTCAGTTTTTTATCATGTTGTCTCATGCAACAAAAGAAGACATTAATAAGAATATGTCTTGTTTGTTTTGAAAGAATAGTGTTTTTTTCTCATGGACCCATATATAGTACATATGTATAGGTCTATATACACTTGACAGTTCTGCATGTACACATGGTGAAGAACTTGGATTTGGACACAGTTTTACATTTTATTGACTTTTTTTCTTCATATTTTTTTTGTTAGATTGTATTGCCAGGAAAATATTTTTGTCCTTTTCCAATTAAAACTTTTAATGTTTAAATATTTTCACTGTTTTCTGCTTGAATAATACCCTTCTGACATTGTGTTTGCTGAAAGCAGTAGTGTGGTTGTGCAGAAAAAGTGATGAGTCTCATTTATTTAAATTGACTACTAGGAAAGTTTGGAAATTATTTTGACTTTGGCACTTATTCCAAATCCAGGAATAGCAGTACCACTTAGATTGGCTACCTAATCTTCATAACTTTAATTAGTCACAGCTTATTTTGAATCTAAACAATCATCCAGTTTTCTCCCTAGTTCAGTGAACCAGAGTGTTGCCTTTTAGTATTTAGCAGTGTAAAAAGCTCAAGGTTCTGATGTCAGTGGCACTAGAGCTATGCTGAAGGTGAGGTGGCCTGTCTGCAATGGGCATGGCTTTGAAATATACTTATTATGGGAAATCACCCAAGGGGGAGGTGGACTAAGAAAAAGAGAGTCTTAATCCCATTGATAAAGTGTCATCAAATCCCATTCTTCCAAGTATTTAAAGAGATAATCCTTGGCAGCCCTATTGAAGAGTTTTTCACCACCTAGTGCTAATGCTACCAGAAACTCCTTCCAGTTCTGTGACACTGCAGTTGTGTGTCAGCTTAGCTGCTTGCCTGCTCAAATTTATGGAAAGCTGTTTGTAAAAAGCACAACATTCCCTCACCCACTGAATATATAACAGATGCAAAAATACACTTGAGGTTATATATATTAGAAGACTAAACTGTTAAATATGACACATTTAGCTTGTTGGCAATGTGCTTTGTTTAAATTAAAAAATAACACTTTACTAAAGATGATGAAGTAGAATGCTGCATTGAAAGAAAGTATTAATCATAATTAGTGTAGTGATTTGCTCTTTATTAACACTGTTGCATCAGTAGCCTCAGGCCCAAATCCAGATTGCTGCCCCATTAGGGTAGACCAATGCATATTAAATTACCAGTGAATTAAAATACACAACATTTCCTATACACCAACACCAAACTGAACTGTTCCCTTCTCCAGAGAAGCTGACTCTGCTTTCTGTGTTTAGGTAAGGACCCTGGTGAATGACTGGGTTTCATTGTGTTTGTACAGCAGAGGAAGCCCCACCATCCATTAACAAGTCCAGAGAATTCTTGGTGCTGCCATTCTTGAGGTTTTGGTCACTGGTGGGAGAAGGCTCTGCCTGTGCTTGGTCATCTGTGACACCAACAAAGCCACGTGTTTGTGTGTTTTCAGGAGGCCAATGCCACTGGGGATGGTAGAAAAGTTTTGCTCAGTATGTGAAAGAGCCAGTCTTGGCGTACGCACAAGGATAAACTACAACAGAAAATGGTAAATAGCATGTTTTGCTGTGTATGATGGGGTTTCCCCTCATTTCACATTAATTATTTTGAAACACTGGCTACTCCTGCTGTATATTGCAGGGAATCTACAGCTAATTATCAGACCACTGGTTTTGTATGCCCTTTTTGTGGTTATAAATTAAGGTAAACCCTGCTGATTCATTAATTTTGCTCCTCAGAGGGTCTCAGAGTCACACCTGAGGTTTATTAACTAACCTCTCTTCAGTTAATTTACTATATTTAAGTATTTTTCGAAGGCTTTTGCAAAAAACTTGGCCTAACTTTGCTAATGCAGCTGTATGGGTCACCTCCACAGCTGCAGTGGGAAGTTAGCATTACTTGGGAGGAATGGGTATGTTCCTGGGCAGTGTTTCCAGAAAGTGCTGCTGGTTGTGGGAAGAGCAGGAAGCCTTCTTTTGAGGCTTTCAATTAATAACAAACCAAAACAAACCATTCAACAATATAAAAACCCAACAAAATCCCCCAACCAAACAAAAAAGCCCCCAACAACCAACCAAACCAAATAACATTGGAGATTTATATTTGAAAGGCAGGGATTTTTAAAAAATATTTCATGTGAATCTATATCCAAAGCCCTATATGAAGTTAGGCAGGAAGTTCCAAGAGTTTCCCTGTGAGGCTTCTGTTCTCTGTTTCTGCTTGAGAGATAAATAATTTCAGATTTTTATTCTCTCACAGGAAAATGAGATGTTTCCATCTCAGCATGAAATGAGGAACCTGCAGGTTAGACAAATACTGCGATTCTGAGAAAAAAATAAAACTAAACTTGTATTACTCCAAAACCTCTGGGAAAAAACCAAAAGCAATCCATTTCTCTAAAATGTTGCTTAAGTGGGAAGCGTAGGAGAGTTCTCTAATGTCTCAGAAAAAGCAGTATTTATCTCCTTTAAATGAAAACAGGAATAGTATTCCTTGTTCTGTAGCTTAGTGATCAGAGTACTACCCTGGGATTTTGCTCTTCTTCTTTGAAAAACAAATAAACTGAAAGTTCAAGGGAACGATGCCTAATGACTGTCTTTTTCTAGTTTATATTGAGGTTTTAACTTTTTGAGAAAAAATATGCATATGGCTTTACTTTTCTCTTTTTTGGTTTTTGCAAACATCTTACAGGTGAAGTCTTCTGTACAAAAACATGATTCTGATCGAAGTGCAAAGGGCAAAATTGTAAGAGACCAAATACTTTCCTGCTGCAGATCCATCTTTCCCAGAGGTGTCTGGAACACAGAGACAAGGTAAGAGATCTATAGGGCAATGCATCCAAAAGTCTGTGAAAGCCTTGTCTGTAAGATAATATTAAAGTTGTATGTTTTAAACTTGTTGAAGTTCAGCATTTCTTTTCCACAGCGAGTCTTCAAGTATTTAGAATAATATGTAATAAAAAAGAACAAAACTCTTCTTTTTATTAAGTGGTGGAGGGGTGAGAGTTAAGTGGAACACCACTTTTTATTAAGTGGTGGAGGGGTGAGAGTTAGAGAGACAGGGTTGCATCACTGTCAGTGTCAGAATGTCATCTCATAAATCAGTCTGTGCTAGTTTGGGGATAATGTGGTTCATGTTAGATAATGAAACGTGATTTCAAATAGAAAAGATTTCAAAATGATACCTGAAAAAATCTGAACACTGTGTTCCAAAATTGCCCAAGTGTTCTATTGTCTCAGCTATGTTTTTCAGACCTAATTGTCAAAGTTGACATTCTGCTTTAGAAGCATTGAGGTTGATGAAATGGAATTGTTGAATGACAAATGCTTGGAAATCTTTAAATTTGTTTTACTGGGACTGTGTTTTATTTAACTACTGATCTTTGATCCCTGAGGTCACAAGAAGAGACTTTCCCAATAACTTGCACCAAGTACTTACGATCTTAAGGACTTGCCACTGCACCCTTCATTATCTGTGCACAGGTGTGCTGGTGAAGTCTTCTTCACCCTAATGAACTCATATATAATTTGTAGAGTGGAGAAAGTGACTTTGCATCACAAGAGTGAATTTCTGACATCCAGAGAGTGTATCAACTTTACACTTGTAGAGATTGTTACAGCTAATTGATGATGAATGTTGTTCTGATGTTGAAGCAGCCTAGTATCACTCTTTGACAGCTCTTTGGAAGGTTAATCCTTCAGAAATTGTTATCATCTCAGGTTCTGATGAGATTAAGTGAATTTTTAAGGTAGTGCATTTTGATGAATTATGTCATTCCCAAAAGCAGAATTTGGTTGACATAAGGGATATGATATCAGTTTAAAAAGTCACTGTGCGCTGCACAATGTCTGACTTGCAAAATTCAGTGTACTGGATCCATTGCTCGAGACTGCACAGGTTTGTGAGGTTTTTGATTTGCTTTTTACTGTTTATTGAGCTGTCTTTTTCTTGATTCATGAGTTTGATCACTTCTATTTTTCCTGTTCTCCTCCTCATTTGTGCTGGGGTGTAGACTGAACATAGGAGGGCTGTGTGGTGCTGATCTGCTAGCTAGGGTCAATGCACAACAGCTAAAGATTTCCTTTAATTTTTAAGTGCCAGAAGTTTCTCGTATGCATATCAGTGCTGCAAATTTAGCATCAAATTAATAAAGTATTATTAAATTTCCTTTCCTATTAAAAAACCCTGAATAAAGCAGTTAAGCATCTCTGGGAGTTTTGTGAGAGCAAGAAAATGTTTTGTTTCAGAGAACAGCCTTTGCTGTTATTAAGCTGGATGCCAGAGAGGGACTGTGGTGGACTCTGTTGAGGTTGAGTTCAGTGAGTAAGCATCGCACAGAGATGGGGACCCCTCTGGCAGTGGTACAGCTTGTGCTAGTGTGGCTGAATTGTGCCTGAGGTCCTGCAGTGTGATGCCAGCCAGGTGCTGGGGATGGAGGCTGCCAGCTGTTAACTTGCAGGGCATTCCAGCAGAGTTCTGTGACATGGCTGCAACCTCCCAAACCGCGTGTCCTGCAGGAAAATCTGCTCACTGTTCACTGCAACATTAGGTAAAAGCACTCAGAGCTCAATCTGCTAAAAAAGAAAAAAAAATAGGCACTTGTTCTTAAGAGCAAATCTTATCTATCATGAAAAACTGTGATCAGCATAATTCTATGGAAAGTTAGCCATGAAGGCAAATTAGCAAAAAAGTATTGTATACTCTAAACTAACAAAAGAATATTGTATTGTATATTGTGTCACATAACATGCTCTTTGATTATTTTCTATGAACAGACTCTGTTTGTAAAACAATAAATACCTCTATGAATCTCAGTATTGCTGATAAAAAGTAAGTTGTCATAATGGAACTGAACCAGAAAAAAAAATCCTTCCTATGCTTTTATCTCTTGTTATTTATGTTTTTATTCTAAAATTTTTATTCTAAAATTCTAGAACAAAGTATGTTAGCAATAATGGGGCTCCTGCTTGCCTATTTTCTTACTTTTTACTCATTAAAAAAAAATATTAAATCACAGGAGTGAGAAAATGTTTGCAAAACCAGCACAGTCAAGTTTCAGTCAGCTCTATTAGTAACAAGAGGTGGAAACAGCCTAAATTTTATGTGTTTTAAACATAGCTCAGAAAAGTAATATGTTACTGTCTTGTTCCTCATATCGAGAGGGAGTTTCGGCACACAGAATCAAGGTCTCCAAAGGCATGTGTTTCAGTGTTTAATTTTTAATTTTTTTTTCCTTGTAAGGACATCAAAGCCCTCAAAGTGTCAGAAGATTCTATGAAAATTCTTGGCCAGATAGAGAAGGAAAAGCTTAATAGAATTCCAGGAGACTGTGATTTTGAAAACATCCTTTTCCAGATGCAAGTTTATTTTCATTAGTTTTTCACTTGTCTTTCATTTATTTTCACAAGTTTATTTTCATTTATTTTCACTTGTCTTGGAACCAACTCTTCCTTTCTGCTCTCAAACAGCATCCAGCTCTTCCCAAAAAACAGAAGCCAATGGGTGATATGTTCCTGCTACAGAGAGCTGTACAAATTTTAGGTGTAACTATTTAAGATGTATATTATCAGAACAACACAATTTTCACCAAAGTTTGCACAGTCTGTCTTACCTCTCAGGATGCTGAAGTCTAAACCCAGCAGTATTAGTAGGGATCTCAACTGATATAAATTCAGGCCTGACTTATGGGCCATGTACCTGAGAAGTTCCCTTGCTGGCTGTTGATCTGCTCCATACATAGACACCTGAGGGGAGTGATCACCTTTCCTGCATCCCCAAAGGACAGGGGACCCTTTGTGACACCACGAGGAGCATGGATGTAGGGTAGGGCAGACCTGTGTTTTAGAGTGAAAAATCACAGGGACACCTGCAGGGTGTGACTGTGCCTTAAGTCTTTCCCAAATTTTGCACTTAAACTTACAAGAAGTGAAATAGTGCCCTGTTTTTGGTAATAATTTGTGGTTTTCTTTCTTTCCTTTCTGCTATGTTACTGTGCAATTTAAATAATGAGTCTAGTTCAAGAAGGGCTTTCAATGCTTTACGAGATGTATTTCCCTAATTACTGAAGCAGACACTTAGGAAAAAAAATGAGTAAGTAACTGTTACTAGGTGTTCTATTGATGCTTTTCAGAAACACAAAGTATTGGATGGATTAACAGTTGCATTTCATATGCTAAGACATGTCATTGACAAATGAGCCTTAACCTGACATCCATGTAAAGGAACGGAACAATGCATCTCGCTTATATACAGAGAAAAGGATACAGGTAACAAAACTATTAAGGGTTTGTTTATTTGACATCTGACAAGCATTTAAATTTTACTGCAGGGGTGTAGGTAGTGTTTCAGATAGATAGAATTTATATCATTTTCTAGAAAATATGATGAATCCAGATATTCATATTTTTTCATTATTTCTTGATGAGTTTGGTTCTCTATTATGCTGACAGAAATTTTGATAACTGGTATTAGGATACATAAATTGCATTGCATTATATACTGAAAAGTTGCACATCCTGAGGAACAGTGGTAGATGAGGGCTTTGGAAGACAAGCGGCCCTCCACCCTATTTTTGTCACTGAGTGTGATGTCATCAATCTGCTTGGTTGTTACTGTGGGTGCTCAGCTCCTCTCTGGGAAGGGGAATGCAAGACAAAATTACAAATCATAAAGATAATTTTACATACACAAGCATTGCACTTTACTGAATACAGCAGGTACTTAAAACAATGCTTATTATTTTAGTATCTGTGTTAGGAAAATAAATAAATTAACTAAAAAGAAGTATTAAATTTTGCTAAATTGACTTGATATTATTATCATGTAGCAAAACAGTAAGCCCTGTTTCCCATCATTCATGGAGATTGAGTCCACAGCCACTGCCTCATATTAGGCTCTCTGTCCATAGCATGAACCTGGTGCTTCCATGTCCAGTTGCTATTGTGCCCTGTCCCTATGTAGAAATATACAATTTTAGTATTGAACAGACTTGTGAAAGCAGCTGTATCCACGTTAGGCAGCTTTAGATACGTATAGTGGGTGTGACTACAGTAAACTGACTTTGTTTTACAGCCAGACACAGAGGGCTGAGCTGAGTGGAATATGACAATAATGAGAACAATGAAAGAAACAAAATTCAGGCTCTCATTCTGTTGTAGATATTCAGAACTTACCAGAGGAACAGCTCCCTGAAATTACTCAATTCTATCAGCTGCTGAAGGAGCATAAAATGACTCAGATGAAGACTAAAATTAGGCTTAATGAATCCCATCCTATTTTTTACAGGGAACTGGCATTTGGGGAATCACAGATTTCTTCATTTTAATTAAACTACCATAATTAGGTTCTTGAAAAGAATTTGCATTTCGCAAAATGCTTTTGAATTTGCCTCCTCCCTATTTTGAGACTAAAGTCTTGAATTTTTTGTCTTTTAAAAGTTGAATTTCACTTAGTACTGTTAATTATGGTTTCATTCTTGTGCAACATCCCTCTATTTATAATTTTTTGAGTCTAGACTGTGGTGTTTCATGAGATTACTCAGACTGTGGTGGGGCTCCAGTATGGCTGACTGGAGCAGAGAATATTAGAGCTCTGCATCTGTCAAGGGGCCAGTAAGGACTATTTACCACCTCCAAACAAAAGATTAAAAATGAAAAATTAAGGTCTGTAATACTTAAGTGAACTGAACTGTAACATTTTAAGGGTGTGCAGTAATATCTTCTCTTTTTCCTTACAAAAGAAATAAACAATTCTAAAATTGTTTTAGTATGCAAAGTGGATTTTTCATATTTATTTGAGGAATATGAGTTCATGAGTTTCTGTTTTAATTAGAATAAGTCATAGGTTTTGTATTTTCTTTTGTGATTTTTCATTCTATTTATAGAATATATTCTTTTTAAGTCACAGTTAGATAAGAAGCACTTCTTTTTTAGTCCCAGTTAGATAAGGGTCTCAGCATGGCATGAGTGATCTAGAATTATATTTGATAATAACATTTTTTAATTATAATTATGGTTTTAGAAATAATTTTAAACTGTACTTTACAGTTGTTTTTTGTAACACAGGAAAATAATTTTCTTTTTCTGAACCTTAGAATTATTTGACTTTGTCAGAGGAGAACAGTTTACTCAATAGATTTTCTCATCAACTCATTTCCTAGGTATCACAATGGTTGTGTGATTTTTTTTTTGTAACAGTCTTTATAATATTAAATTTCAGCTTACTCTTCATGTTCAGATCCAAATGTCAGTGCTCATGTAAATAGCAACATTTTCCTATTTCTCATCCTGACTTTATTCTGGATCACTCAGTTTTTCTATCGACAAGGGATTTATGGTTTTACCCCTATGTCTGCAAATCAGTGTGTATCTGGGGACTACTCTGAAAGAGACTGGAAGAAGCATCAGAGAAAAGAGGAAGCCTGTTTATATTCCATGTACAGAATAGCGCCTGTGTGATTTTCCTTAGTATTTCAAAGACTCCTAAATACATATTAGATATCTACAAATGGAAAAGACTAGAAAATATTGGATCAATTTTAAAATAATTCTGATTCTCTAGAACTTACTCCACAGCTATGTTCATAGGGAATATTTATGTGCCCTTTGGGAATTAATGTGTTTTAACACTTTTCATCTTGTCTCATAAAGCAGTAAATCCAAATCCCTCATCTCCTTATTTATGGAGTTATGGTTTTTGCCTTTGGTTGGTTGGTTGGTTTGGGTTGTTTTGAGTTTTGGTTTGGTTTGGGGATTATTTTGGTTGTTGTGTTTTGTTTGTGGTTTTGGCGGAGATTGTTTTCCATTTGTTAGTTTTGTTTTGGTTTGGGTTTGGTGGAAGTTTTTTAGGGTTTTTTGTGGGTTTTTCATTTTTGATTATTTGTTTGTTTTTTACTATTGATCTGATTCAACATTTCTGGAGCCAAAATGTGTCTATTCTGATGAATAAAAGAACATCAAGGAGCAGACCCTGGACTCGATGCCAGGTAAAACTCTTTGCTTGGTGTCTATGCTATGCCAGGCACAGCTCCTCTCTGGCAGGCTGGCTACATCTACAGGCATACAGTAGCCCTTGGCATCTCCACACTCAGGCAGAACCCTCAAAATATAAAATGCAAAATTATTAGTATGTGTTGCAGTAGTGCTAGTGAGAAGAATTTCAAGGTGACTGAAATAATGCAAGGATTATATTGCAGTTTGATAGGGAGAAGTTTTTATAGCATGAAAATGAGACTATGGCTTCTGTGCACTGGCATATGGCATATGTGAGTAATCAAAGTTACGATATAATAAGATAAGGATAGTATTTTAAGACTAAGGAGAATTGTATCAGATAGATAGTATGCAATTGTATACTGCCTTATGGAGAGAGAATCTGTGTGGAATTATTCCCTGAACTGGAATGGAGATAACTTATGGAAAACTTGCTGGAGTGCTTCAGGAAAGATATGGAGAGTCAGCTGACAGTTAAACAGTGTGGAGATCCAAGTCTGACTTGTTTATAACGAATTTTCCAAACTTGTTCCTGACTCTGTTCCAGCAGGCCATGTAGATATATACTGAATATTCCAGATAAAATCTTGACTGTGATTGGTGGTTCATTTCTATAGTATAGTTCGAAAAAAAATACTTTCCTGGCATAGTCAGGAATGTGTCTTTATGTCTTCCTGACTTTTTCATGATTGTGGTTCACCACTATTCTCCAATTTAGTAAAAATTTAGCATTCCTTTCTGTATCTGTCACTCTCAAACTTCAGATAAATTAGAATAATCCCGATATGCCAAAGCATCTTAATCACAGTGACATTCTAAAACTACTGATACTCACACAGCTTTCTCTAGGGCATGTATTGTCTTTTCTGCTCCTTGAATGGACTTGGGATATGGGGAGTTACAAAGATACTCTGGACCTTTCCTTGCTTCACTAAATCATATCTCTGGATTTTTGCTGGGATGAAACTAACGCTGGAAGACTTCCCATTATGGTCAGATTTGCAAAGAAGCCATTAAAGATTCCCAAGCAAATGCTGACAAGTTTTCACAGGGAAAAAAAACCCAAACAGTATTGTGTATTCCTATCACTGATGAGGGCATATTTAATATAACTATCAGGATGCTAAGCCAAAAAAGAGGAAAGAATTCACAATTTCAGCAGACATTGGAACTGCTACAGCTGTTTAGGGGTGATACACAGGGCTAAATGCATTTAATTGCTGAAATAGATTAAACATAACTGTACCAGTAAATTTTGTGACTGATGAGCTTCCACTTTATGGCCAAAATGTATTTTATTCATCCTGTAATACAGACCTAGTTATAACTAGACACACTCTTCAAACTGTATTTATAGTCACTGGAAGGCTCTCCTAGAAAAAGATTGATTCCCTTGGGATTCTGTATCTCAGTCTAGAGGTGCCTGTCTCTCTTAACTAATTGTAGAAATAACCTACAATAGCTAGCCTCCAGACCTGTCTAAATCAAGACAATTCAAGACATATGTGCATGAACATATGCCTTAAATGATTATATTTAACAATTTCACTGTTTTTCTGTATTGTGTTTGCCTCTATAAAATATATTCTGATCTTTTGGTGTGTTAACAATACTTCCAAATTTACAGTCATCAAGAGTCATTAAAACACCAATTTCTTTTTCTGCCAAAAAAACACCACAAAAAAGTCCCCATCAAAACCCCAACTCTCTGCAGGTGTTCTTTTGTAACATCTGCAAGCATGTCTGAATTGAACAAGACTGTCCCTGTTTTGAAAACCTGGTACATACCACAAGTGATTTGCCTCCAACTGGAGTGGATGCAACTGATCACAACTCTCTGATCCTGGAAGCTGAGCTACTTTCCAATTTGTCTCACTACCCACTTATCTAGACTAGATTTTATCAGTTTGTTCATGAGGATTTGATGTGAGACAGAGTCAAAATCTGAAGTGAACATGAACAGCAACAGTAATCTGCTGATCCGATGATTTCTTTGCAAAAGGTTACCAGGCTATTCAGGCATTTGACATTATACACATGATTTATATAAGATAAAAAGCCAACATATGCAATTGATTTTCCTCTTGTAAATTCATGTTGACTAGTCTCAAAAGCCTTATTTTCTTTAATGTAATTTGAAATGTATTTTGGGATTATTTGATTTCTCATCTTCCCAAGGATTCAGGCGAGGGTAATGGGCCTGTAGTTTCCCTGATCCTCATTCTTGTGTGTCTTCATAGTTTGCTTTTTTCCAATGCACAAGAATTTCTTGCAGTTACTATGATCTTTCCAAGGTAGTTGAGAGTGGCCTCTCAATAACGTTTTCCAGCTCCATCAGCACTCGTAAGTGCCAGGTCCCATAGACTTGTGGATGTCCAGTTTCCTTAAATATTCCCAAATCTGATCCTCTTCTACTGAAAGTAACTCTTTGCTTCAGACTTTCCCACAGATTTGAGGAATCTGGAATCCCAGAAGATAAATCTTAGCAGCAAAAGCTAAAGTATTTTCTGTGTTCTGGTACATCACATTCCCTGCACTGTTCAGAAGCAGCTTGATAGTTCTGGTCGTGCTTTTGCTGCTGATATCCTTGTTGAAGCCTTAACAGATATAACTCAGAATTAGTTTTGGCTTTCCTAACCACAACCTTGCCATTGGAGAGTGTCTCTACTCTTTCTGTATTATCTTGCTTCTATCTCTCACATTCTTATTTTTTTTGTTTTAATTTTTTTTCCCCACATTTGACTGTAGTTAATACACGCAAGACTCAATCCATGTTCATACAGGCAGACATCTTGTCACCTTTACTTGACTGTCCATGCGTTGGGATGGACCATACACAAGCTTGGAAAAAGTGACCCTTGGAAATCAATCATCTCTCCCATACCCTCATACCCTTTTTCTTCTTTTCAGGATTACAAATGACATTATCTCTCTGGAGTCAAAAATTCCCCCAGCCTTCACATTCCTGACCAGTTCCAGCAAAACAGCTCCCTTCAAAAACTTCTCAACCACCTGTGCCAGAAACAACACACTCCAGAAACCTCCCAGATTGCTTGAGCTCTTCCATGTTTTCCCTCTGCAGATACCAAGCTGTTTTCAGTTACCCCTGAGGGCCAGGACTTGCAGCTGTCTGAAGAAAGCCAAATACTATTAGGCTTCTATTTATCTATCAAGTCTTTCTCAAAAGAAGTGCCATTGAATATAATTAGCTTATTTTTTTATACCAGAACCAAAAATAAAATAAGTGTTATCAAGGAATTAAATAGGACAGTTGTCAATCTGAAATTATTCTTTCAAAACTGGGGAAAGATCCTACACATTCTGTTAGGAAATTATTTACTACAGTTTCAGATTAACATAAAATGGAGATTGTTTTGCTGAGAGATAATAAAAATAGCCATATGTGCTTACATTTAAAAAAAAACCAAACAACAAAACCATTGCTGTGCTTATTTTGCTTTTGAATTCTTTCCTAAGTGCATCAGTGACATTCAGAAAGAATTATAACAAGATAATGACTGGAAAATGACCTTTCTAATGATTTCTGTTAAATTTTAAAAAAATTATACATAGGCAATAAGGACTTTAAAAACCCCTTTCATTATATAACTTGGTGAATGAACATATAGGCCTCTTTAGGAAAGATCTTAAGAATGTGTACTTTACCTGACAAGGAACAGAGCTTATTACTGCTAGAGTAATCAATAACCCCTGCTAATGTGTTCAGTTTGCAAAATAGACCAGATCAATAAAACCTGCCACATGCTTTTGTTTTAGGAAATGAAACCTTTTAGTTCTTAATTAAGGGAGAGACCTCACATCCTTAATGATGTTTGCAATGACTGTTGCCACAGAAGACAATAACAACTGCATCTGAGGTTTGCTCTAAAAGACTTTGGCAAACTAGCTAGAGAGTTCAGCCAAAACTGACCTAAATTTATTTAATTTATTTCAATGTAACAAAACCGGGGGAAAATAATATTGAAGAGGAAGAAGAAGTATTCTTATAAATTACTGTGGTTATCAGAGGAAATAACATTTCCATTACTGTAACATGTGTCTGCAATCTGGCAACAAAAGATAAAGAATCAAACCATGCCAAAGTGCATTGTGTGCTACTGACTGTGGATCCTTAGACATGGCCACTGTAAAATGTAAGGGTTTTTTTTGCTTCTTCTCTGCTGTTATTATTCTGACTTCTGTATGCTGGTGTGTTTTCTACAAGGTAGTTAAGCTAAGGAAAAGTTCATGTGAAGTGGAGAGTAGGAGCAAACTAACAATAATGACTGCACTGAAAATGGTTCAGCTATTTACAGTTAAGAAAGGGATACACCTATGGGAGAGAATGGATTACTTTAAATGTTTAATCAAAAAATCCTGTTTACATAATACATGAAAGACGTGAATGGGTTCATACACATGCATGTGCATGGTGATGGTGTTACTGTCTTTTCCAATGCTAGAATGTTGGAAAACAAATATATCAAAGATTTGGACACCTGGAGTGTTGACACTCATTTCCAATATAGTTTCTGTGACAAGACTAGCTGCAATGTAGTCTTAAAGGTTCAAAGGGGTTTTAAGAAATGCATATTTAAGGGTTCAGATTTGCAAAGCACTAAACCTTCACAGAAATTGAAAAAATAAGTTCACCTGTTTAAGAAGGTGTGGGGATATGGAAGGAAATAAAAATGGAAGAAATCAAAAGGAGAATTGCTAAGCATTTGCATAGGAACCTAACAATGCCAAAGCTTACACGGTCACTAATCCTGCAAATGCAAATCTATATACCTCATTTTACTCACACAAATGATTACTTGCAGGACCGAGCTCAAAGATCATCATTATTAACTGAGAAATACAAGAATCTAAAAGCATGATGATTGACACTCCTTTCATTTACACTGTACAAGATGCACACTGCATGCGCTGAAAGCAGTAGTATTACAGCAGTTTAAAACCAAGAAGTTAAATTTAGTCTAATTATACCTACAGGAATACTGTGATGTGGAGGAGATCAAGATAGGTAAAGAAGTAAAGATATTAGATTTTACGCACTTCCTCAAAGCAACTTTATTTTAAAAATATACTTAGGAGATGCTGGGGAACAACATTTGCATTATGAATGCAAAATCTGGCCTGTATAAGGCCTAAATCTCTACAACAAATGTTTGGGGGTCACTTTGATTTTATTTTTGATGGCTTTTGGCATGTGGATTTATTTTCTTTTTTTTGCTTTGTGTTTGTTTGTGGGGTTTTTTGGGAGGTTTGGGTTTTGGGTTTTGTTTGGTCTGGGTTTTCTTGAGTTGTTTTGGTTTTTTAATCCCTGGCTGTAGCCAGGACAGTGACTTTATTGTTTTGTTTGGGTTTTTTGTTGCTTTTTTGTTTTTTGTCACTAGTTTTAAGCTTAAACGAATTATAAAACAAAGAACTGCAACTAAAATTTAAATTTTATGAGTCCACATGTTGCAAGTGCTTGTTCAGCAGAATAAGTTACTCTCTTGGGAAAAGACCTACCTGTACTTATTACTAAAAGAAGCACAGCAGAGTTTCACAGCATTTTTTACTTACATCTAGCCAGCTACAAATGCAAACATCTAAAGCTGATTCAATAGCTTAAATGCAGGTATTGGCTGCTCTTAATTTTCCCTACCATATCTGGGTCATCAGAATACAGCTTGTATCTGACAAAAGACCCAAGCTAAACCTCTTGCCTTTCTGCCTGAATAGCACATGGCATGTCTACAGCACGTTTACAGGCAAATGAGCTGCCTCCCATCCAATACTAACTTCCTTTATTGGGAGCAGAGCAAGGGAAGTAAAATGAGCTGACATAGAGACACCTCCTGAAGATGTCTGTGTTGGGCCTAAAATGAAACATCAAAGGAAAACAGTGCTCTCTTTCTGACAGCAAAATAAGTTGCTTGATGATTTTCCCCAGGTATTTAATTCTTTAAAAAATGAGTTCTACCTGCTAGAAAAGTAACAGCACCTCTGTATGCTTTAATAATATATTCTGACTGAAGCTGTTGGGGACCTTGCTGTTAACTTGAATGATAGCAAGGCTAGTCATTTTATTCATATGAATTAAAGTACCACAGTACAGTAATTATTCTGCCACACTTTCTATTTTTGAACAAGGCATTTCAGATCTCAAATTCCTCATACGTCCAAGTATCTTTCGATGTTCATATAGTACACCATGGACAAATAGAAAACAGCCTATTATAGAAGATTAAGCTGTATAAAATACAAGATAACTTTCTGAGAAAATAAAAAGGGGAGAAATACCTCTAAGAGGCTCTATTTCAACCAGATGAGGAAGCTTAGTAAAGAAATATGATCAAAGCAATGTAATATATGCCTGCCAGAAATATTAGGTACATATTGAAATTTCCACTTTTAACTTTGGCTATGGTTGTTGGAAGAGTTGCATATAACCATATGAATATTTGGAATATTTTTCTTTCTGCAGATTCAATGAAACAAGTTGCAACTCAATGGAACATACTAAAAAAATCAGGAAGAGGGAAGAGAGGGTGCCAGGGAGACTTTCAGGATTAAAATGCAGTGCTGAATATTTAATTAGCCTGGAATAACAACAGGTAATTATGAAATCAAGCAAAGTTCTATTATGCATCATTTTATAATTCATGCGGGTGTGTCATAAAATTAAAAGCATTTGTACTTTTAAAAAACTAACCATGTGTTTAATGCAAATGCAATCACGCTAATGTGATTCACATTTTTTAAAGTGCACATTGAGAAACTGGATAATAATGAGAAGCTTTGTAAACAAAATCACTGGGAGATACTAATAATGTATAACTACTAAAGTGTGTTATTTATTGCAAAATTTGGAGGAGAGAAAAAAAATGACCTATAATCAACTCTTCATTTCCTGTTTTTAATTCTTAGGTATTTTTGGATTGCACTTTTCTTTTGTTGTTCCTCTATTTGTTTGCTCTTCAGGCGTTGTAATTCTGGGAGGAGTGAGTGATCAGAAGGGGTGAGGACATATTCACACCCTTTCACTTTAATTCAGCTGGTTAAATGGAAGGAGATAATCTCTTCCTCTGAACTGCCCCTGGCAGAAACTCTGATGACCCCAAGGGGAACCTTATACTGTGTGGATAAAGTTATATAAAAGAGTTATATATAAAGTTATAATATACACGAAATGAAAGGTGTTTTGCTGTCTAAGGTTTATTGTTACATCAATGTCTAAACATAGAATATCTGTGGCTTCTCATAAACCAGAAAATTTCCAAGTTATTCACACAGGGAGGAAAATATGGTCTGGTGCTTGGCAGCTGGAGGGCGTGGGGAATGCTTCAGAGTTTTTTGAAATAGTACAGAACATCAGTGTTTCGACAATTGAACCCTGCTGAGTATCTATGCTGGGGTGACTTGAATAGCTTTTGGTTCCTCACTAGTGATATTGAATAGAACTAGATGAATTTTGATGTCTGGTATACTCATAGACCTAAATGCCCAGTACAAGCAAGAAAATGAAGGGCCACAAAGTTGATGAAGGCCTTGGAGCATCTTTTATATAAGAAGAAGCTGACAGAGCTCAGGCTGTTCAAACTGCAAAAGTGAAGGCTGAGAAGAATTGAGTCAATGTGTATTAATTGCTGACGAGGGAATAAAGAAGTGGAGACAGAATCCTCAGTGGTGCCCAATGAAGTAGCTGCCCAGAGGGGCTGAGGAATCTCCTTCCTAAAAAACCATAAAGCCCAACTGACCTAGCCCTAGGTAGCCAGCTCTAGGTAACCCTGCTCTGAATGGGGCATAGGAGCTCTGGCTCTGGAGCTGCCTTGTCACATCAATTGTTCTGTGGTTCTCTTTTGGTGATATATACAAGAAAGAGCTTTTGAAGGAAAAGATACTTAGAAATGCCTTAGCCAGAGAAGTGGAGTTTCTAGTATTTGCATTTGTATCTGCATATGTAAATACAACCACAGACAAATAAACTGAAGTTCCTTGATTTGTACTCATATGCATCCAATTTCCAGAAGTACCTACAGTGTGGATGCAGAAGAGTCTAATATAATATCTCATAATGCAACCTTTAAAGCATAATGAAGTGTCACTGCAGAACCTCTCTTCTCTCCAAAGAAGTACCATTTTGTTAAAAATGTGCCTTTAATGCCTTATGAATGTCCGTTGGTGAGAACATGGGCTTTCAATTAAGGTTTTATACAGATTCATAGGCCTTTATTCATAAGCAAAATATATCCAGAATATTTTTTTAGTAAGTTCAATTATTGGCCATGAAAATGTTATCAGACATGATAACATTTTCATGCCAGGGTCCTTCACAAAAGTAACAGAATTACAGAATCACAGAATGGATAAGGTTGGAAGGGACCACAGGGCATTTATCTGATCCAACCTTCCTGCACAAGCAGGACTATCCTAGAGCTCATGATACAGGGCTGCATTCAGATGGTTCTTGAGTATCTCCAGAGTGGGACACTCCACAATCTTTCTGGGCTACCTGCACAGTCACCCACACTCTAAATCTCTTCCTCATATTCAGGTGGAACTTCCTGTACATCAGTTTCTGTTCATTGTCTCTTGTCTGATTCCTTGGCACCACTGAAAAGAGCATTGCTCCATCCTATAGGCATCCTCCCTTCAGATTCTTGTAGACATTCATGAGGTCCCCTCTAAGTTGTCTATTCTTGAGTCTGAGCCATAGAAATGTGACTATACTGGATTTGCCTCTTTATAATGTCCAGAGTCTTCAACATTATTTCAGTGCTAATGCTCTCAAACACTACCCTAAGTCCTCTCAAAAACCTAAGAATGCTATATTTAATAGAGATACAGCTTATAAGCTGTATCTTTTAATATAAGCTTTATAAGCTTTAATAGTATCTCATTAGATCATTCATGCCTCATATTATCTCTTCCTCATATTCCTAAATAAGTTGTTCTAAAAAAGTTCTAAATAAGAAATTATTTTATTAGCAAAGCATATTTTATTTTAATACCTGCAAGGGAAAGATTTTGCTATATCTTGGCTTAAAAGCTTAAAAATTTTGCTAAATCTTGGCTAAATTTTGGCTTAAAAGCTTTCAATGTGTTGTTCTTGCACCAACATAAATGTGCATCAATGACTTAGCTGCAGACATATTGTCACTTCTTCCTAATGAGCTTAGTTTCAAAACATTTTTCTTTAGACAGGAGTATGTGGAGCAAGTGGTAAAATTTAAAATGACAACATGGCTTCTCTCATTCAAAGACACTCTACAGATTCTCCACCTAAATACTTTGGCTTCAGTCCCATTTTCTTTAAGATGCTGTTGTAAATAACTGAATGACAGGGAAAGAAAGCTAATTTTATAGCTGCATCTCCAACTTCAATTTCAGTCCAAAAAAATTAAATTATATTTTTAAATGATACCTTGTTTTACAACTCAAGACATTTTGTGAAGAGTAATCGGTATTTTTCCTCTATACTGTTGTAATCAAAACTCTTTCTAGAGTATGATCTTCCAGCATTAGTCTCAGAAAGATTTTTTTTTCTAATTTTATAGATGACTCATATACTTTGAAAAATGGATCTTATAATGAAAATGCTGACATAACATTAACTGTAGCAGCAAGAACAGTGCCACAGTAATTTATTTACATGTTGCTTTTCAATTTCTTTGCATGGTATTGTTATCATTTTTATGGCAAGAATTATTTTTCAACAAGTTTCTGATTTGCAATTTTATACCGCAATTTTTACTGTTGGCTGGAGTTTCCTTACAAATTAATTACACTCTTCAAGGAAATTGCTTAGACCTAGAAAACTGACACAATTTATTATTGTTTTCAAAGGGAAACCTTAATGTCTTCACTACAGTATGGGCTCAGCCCTATTGTAGTTTTCTCTACAGTGATAAGTATAATATAAATAACAGTGAAATAATAATTCTGAAAAATAATCAGAAGACATCTGTTCAAGTCAGGAAAGACTGCTGGTCTAATTTTCTTCTCAGTTTCAAAGATTTAATATTGGTATGACTCCAATTTCTGTGAATTTATCACATATTGTACCACTTAGAAGAGCTAAACTTATCTCTTTTCTAATGGAATGAACTAAAATCTGAAGGAATGTATACAATCTGCTAAATTTAAGCTCAATATTTATGGAAAGGAGAAGTCCAGGACTTTATTCAAAAGAGAATTATAAGAAGAATAATGACACTCTCTTAAGTTGTCAGTAAACTATCAAAGCACAGGTACAAGGAGATACTTCAAGACTTCATGATCAAAATGATGACTTAGCTGTCATCACAGAGATTGGGATATGCTACACATCTGACACAGCCATGTAAGTATACAATTTTTTCAGGGAGACAAGCAAGGGAAAATTGCAGGAAATGTGTTTTATATCAAAGGTGTCAATACTGGTTTAGATGCTACATGAGAATAAACTGATTGAAAATCTGTGACTAATGTTAAAAAGAAACAAGAATTGAAACTGCTGTGACTGGGGATTACTCTAAGCCACCAAATGCATACAATGAGTTAAGCCCCAGATAGAATTTTTTTTCATGACTAATAGAAGAATAAGTGAAGTATCTTAATTAGTAATAAGGGGAATATTTAGCTATCAAGGGGCCTGTTGAGAGCAGGGAAAAGGAAAATGGATGGTTCAGGAAGATTTTGGAATTAGTTTAGAAGTTATTTAAACTGAAGATGGAGACATAAATTAGACAAGCAAGCTCCTCTGTACCAATTCTATTAAAATGGGAAGAAGTGGTTTAAACAAAGGTGTGAGTAAAATAATGTGATATGATCCTTAATGAAACATCAGATAGAGAACAGCAAAGTAACACCAAGGGATTCTAAGGAAAACGACTTTCAGAGCTAGTAAGGAAGCAAAATGTATATAAAGTAAATATATGTGTGTGCGTGTGCGTGTGCGTGTGTGTGTGTGTGTAAAGATGGGGGAGAAAATCACTTCTGAAGAGATGATAGCTTTTAAAAGAAATAACTTAATAACTTCCAATTATTCCATTTCAGATGATGGCTTAGGGGAAGCACCAAGAGATTAATTCAATTTAATCAAGTTATCTTTGCTGTCCTTAAATTCAACAGGAAAGTTCACAAAATGCTAACATGAACAAATACTGAGAAGAAGTATTAAGAGAAGCATTTACATGCGACTATAGGCCTTGATAAGAAAAGAGATGTAACTATAAAGGGATTTCTACAAAAAAGGCCACTCTATCAGCACATAAACAGTGCCAGGAAAGAAGGTGTTATTTTGTTAGAGAGTGGAGATAAATTTGGTGTGCTAACAAATAAATGTGTTTGCAGCCTTGTTTAGAACACTCCTATACAGGGAAGATTCATCCCACATCCCAAATCCCACTGTGTACTTGGAGAAGATTACATTCCACATGATCCTTTGCATTTCATTTCACGTCAGTCTTATGAGATCACAGAAGGACTTCTCCATGACATGCATGAAGTTCAAAGTGTGAAGCTTGTTTATTACAGAGAGTGCCATCTCAAAAGTTTAGGTGTCAATGTCACTACTCATTGTGTTAATTGTTACAGCCTTTATGCATTAAAAACTAATACAGAAATCTAATAGGGAAAAGAAATTGTTGCCTACTTTCTTCTCATGTGTCAGCTATATCAAGCTAAAAATATTCTGATTTATAGAACTGAAGGAGTATGAGGGAGGATTTGAATTTTTGGGGGGTTAGTCAGTTTCTTAATTCATCTTAATTCATGCTTCAGTATAGTACAGAAAATGTCAAAATATCCATCTTCAGTTTTGAGATCTCCTTACTTTACCCATATTATTAGTACTATCTGTCCTATGGTAACATTCAGAAGTTCGAGAAATTACAGTAAAAGTAGGCAAGGCAAAAAAGAGTACAAGAAAGCCTTACAGCATTCCTCTGAAGTACGTATTTTTTACTCATATTGCCTGTCCACACTCTCCACTGCAACTGTGCCAGGGGATGAATAAAGAAACACAGAAGAAATAGTTATCTTGACATGCAGGGGAGGATTTCCGAGACTTAGCAGCACCGATCCATAATTATCCATGAGAGGGGAGATAGTATATATTACATGCATAAACTTGTAATTGTATTTCATCAGGCATTCCCAGGCACTGTGAGATAAAGGGTGTATCTGGGTACATCAATCTAGTGAGGCTGGAAAAAAACAATCTCTCTGCTATGTCCATATTATCTTAAAAGAGCAGTGACTGCTTCTCCTCTTTGCTCACCTCATTGATATGTAGTCTTGTACACGGTGTGCTGTTGCTGACTCCATAATGTACACTAGCCCATGCCTGCTTTATTTATTTATTTTATTGCTTACCCTCTGCAGCAACATCAAGGGAATAGACCTCAGTATGGAGTGCAGGGGAAGGGCACTTGGATTGCACAGGATTGACTAGGAAATGCTTCGGGGACAAACCAAGGGTGGAAAAAAATTAAATCAAGGTATCTCAGGGAAGGACAAAAGGGAAAACAGAAGTGTAAGTTGAAAGATGAGCCAGTTGAGTGCAAGCAGGTGCTGGTAAGTGTATCTGCTTGGCTATGCCCTGTTACTGATCACTACTCTGTGTCTTAGCTTCTCACTAAACTACATTTCTAGACATTTTCCTGAATGGGGGGTCACTGTCCTATATGCAAAAGTGTGTGTGTGGTGCTCAGTGGTAGTCCTGGGGCTGGGACCTGGAATCAGAGTAATCTGTGTGTCCATGGTACCAGAGACAGGAGTTAGCATGGCAACAATGGTTAGTGAAGGTTCTTCCAGATAATACAGAGAGTAGGTGATGGGAGCTGGGACAGGGAACAGGATGTGTGCCTCTGAGGGTGCAGCCATATGAGGAGGTAAATGAAGATGCCAGGTATCTGGAGTCCAGGCCAGCTGCTGGAGACAGTAGGATCTGGGGGTGCACTGAGAAATACATTTGTGTGTATGTTTGTGTGCATGTGAGGGTGTCTGTACTGGCAGCTAATGGGGGACTATGGCCTTGAAGGTAAACTGGGGGACAGCTACTGGTAAGACTTACTGTCAGCATGGAGCTGCTGCAGGCTTCTATGTTTGGAAACTCTGTTACATCTATAAACCAAGGAATTAATTATTTTTGCCAAACCAAGTGTTACCTGTCAAGCTGAGGAGCCTTACTTGGTTCTGTATTCCCTGAAATGATTTTAGAGCATACAAACATTTATTGACATATACAAAATACAGCCTTATTAAAATTAGTATTAGGTTTATGTGCCTCTTCTCTCTGTGTTTGTATGTATTTGTACAGACTGTAGACTTAAACTACAACCTAGAAAGGACTAATGCATAACAAGATTCTCCAGGGCATGGAAATGAAGTAGTTTAGCAGTTCAGCTTCTAAATCTATTATAATGTACAGCTAAATCCCAGAGTCATAATCCCTGGTTATTCTTCTGGGTCCATGGTCATTTTGCCAGCACCAGATCTTCTGTCCTTTCTCTTCTCTCTTTTTTTTACGACTTTCATCCTGAGGGATGTTAAGCAAAAATAAATGGTAAGGGAAAGAATAAAAACACTTCCCTGCCCCCCAAATCCTTCCTCAGTGTTTGAATAACCTTTAAAGTGTTGCTATAGAAATGACTTTCCTACTGATAATATGAAAATCATTGAATTCAGAAGACTTTTAATTTACTTTGTAGAGTCAAATTCCATGCAAATATTCAAATTACATGAAGATCAAGTGTAGTCTAAAATTACATTTTTCATAATTCAAGAAAATTTCCACTCAAAACACCCAAAAATCGAATGTCATAGCCAGAGTGCCACTTCTTAGACATAAGCTATGTATATTGCATGCCAGCATTCTCCTGTCCTACAAAAGCTCTGTAGGAAGAGAAGAAGGAAGCACAAATTTTAAGCGCTTTGATGACATGTTTGACATTTTATCCCTTAGCTAAATAAGAATTTCATTACTTTCATGGGCTTTCTGAAAAATAAGATCCTGCCTTTGTTCCATGAGAGTCCACTGAAAAAGGCCTTATTAGTAATAAAGAATTTTTTCATGGCTCATAATGGTGGTATGCATGTTGGGAGAAATATTTATGTATAGAAGACCAACATTAACTTTAGGGAAAACAACATCCTTCCTAAAATGAATCAAAAAAGAACAAGACAAATTTGTCAGATCATCAAGCTGAGGAAGAACTAAAGAAACAGAAACCACATGACAATAATGGTCCTTCAGTCTGCTGCATACTTGGTACTGGGTCTTTTTTCTTGATTCAGATGGAAAAGGAGCCAGCAGAGAACATTTAGCTTAGATAGATCAACAGTGCCACTACTTTGATGTTATCTAGCACATTTATTGATGTCTGCTTTGCTTGTTTGTGTGTAGGTCATCACAAAAAATAATTTCAAATGGACATTCATAATTTGTTTGCAGAAACTAATTTTTCAGCTGTGAATATTTTATTCTAGTGATTTTTTTGGGACTGGTTTAACCCAAGCAGGCAATTAAGTACTATGCAGCTGCTCACTCACTCCACAGTGGGATGGGGAGGAGAATCAGGAAAAGCGTAAAACTCATGGGCTGAGATAAGAACAGTTTAATAATTGAAAAAAGTGTGCTGGTTTTGCATTAATTGACATGTGGTGAGAAGTGAAGAAGCCACCCACGGAAATGATTTTAAGGAGAGAAGCTGCTAAGAGCTTCTTCTGTACCTAGCAAAATCCAATAGCTGGCTAGCTCTGAGAATTGACAGCCTATTAAACCATTTGAAGGGCTGCATCCGCCTCTGTGAGATTCACATTTTAAAGATGGGCAAGGCTGGGAAATATCTCTTTTGGCTTCTGGCTTTTGCAGACGCAACTGGGTGCCGGTCAGACTGCATGCAGGTGGGTCCCGCATGGCCGGCACGGCCGGGCAGGGCCAGCTCCATGTGGCCTGACCGGGATTTTCGGCCCTTGAGAGGAGGTGAGTGGGCTGCCAAACCCCTCACCGGGGAGTCCACCGGGCCCTGTCCCAGCGTGTGGCTGGGGCCCCTTCCCAGCGGGGCCTGGCCTCTTTCCAGCGGAGCCCACCAGTTCTTTTTCCAAGCTACAGCACCGGGCCCTGCCAGCCGGAGGCTCTGTCAGCAGTGGAAGTGGCCCCGAGGCCGGGAGCGGCCGGGAGCCAGGGGCGGCCGCGAGCCAGGGGCGGCCGCATGGCTGCCACCAGCAGCTCAGTTGGGGAGCGGCCGCGTGGCCAGGACTGCTGGGCCAAAAAGTCAGCGTGACTGGGACAATGGCTCATGGCCATTGCTGCCTCGGCATGGCTTGCAGTGTGCGTTGTTTATTTAACAACTTTTAGCCAGCCTTGCTGTGGAGAGAAGGACAAAACCAGCAGCAGCAGCTTTTCTTGTTCCGGCTCTCCGTGTGAAGGAAAACGCTGAGTGGAGCCGGTGCCCGGCACGGCTCTCACGGTGTCGGCACAGACCGAGTGAGCAGCAGCGAGAGGCACGGCGAGCGATCCCCCCTGTACACAGCCTGGGGGAGATCAACCTTTCCGTGCTCAGAACTCTATAAAAACTCTTTCAGTGGATAAAGCTTGAGAACAAATGAACCTACAAACACCAGCTCTCTCCCAAATCAGGAAAAGGGTGAAGATGTGGAGAAAACAACATAGGACGCTGAGGTCAGTAAAGATGGAGTCAGATTATAGTTAGGAGGGGATTGAGGAGATGCCTTGGTCCTGGGCTGAAATTCTCTTTTTTAAGGCTAGGTGAAGATATATGTTTAATATATCAGACTTCGTTTTCCCCTGTAATTCATGAAGTGCATAGGGGAATGCAGTATTCACCTGCAGCCCATGTGCTGGAGCATGTGAAAAGCTGTAATCCAATGAGAAGCTTGAACAGGGAGAGATGAGAAACTGCCCCCGGGATAGAAGAAGATAAGCCTCTGTTCCCAGGGATAAAAGAAGTTTTGTTTTTGTGCTAAAACAGCTCATCCTTAAAATAACCTATAAACTGACATGGTCCATGAAAGCAGCTTTGGGAAAGCTGAATGGCATGGGAGGAACTTTAACACTGTGAACAGATTTTCCTTTCCCGGGCAGCTGATTCACTGTGACATTGAAGCCACAAAAGAACTGTTTCTTGTAGAGAAGTATCCATGGTATAGCAAGAGAAACTCCTCTCCCTACAAGAACTGATAAAAGACTATTGTAGAGGTGATAACTTTGAAAATCCCAGGTTTTGTCTCTGTGATGGAGGGAAAGAAAATAGGTTGTAGGAAGGGGAGGAGTAGTGTTCTGAAAGTTTTATTCTGATTCTTTTTATTCTTTTAGTTCTGTTAATAAAGTTTTCTTTATACCTTTTAAGTTCTGAGCCTGCTTTGCCTTCCTCCTAATTCATATCTCACAGCAGGAAATGAGTACATACTTCCCGTAGTTGAATTAGTGATTTCAGCCAACACTAAACCCACCACATTATTTGGTGCCTGTGCTAGGAAACTCAAATTGGCAAACCTAAACCACTACACAAAGCAAAACAAAACACAGAAGAGATGAGGAGAAGTATGATGAGGAGGATGATAACAATAATAATTAATAGTAAATGTAATAAAAAAGGAGGGAGAGAAAGAGATCTGAGAGAAACAAGTGATGCACAATATAATTCTCACCAGGTCAGCCTGTCTCCAAGTTACCATTGACCCCTGCAAGGTAACTCCCCCCCAGTTTATATACTGTGTAGGAGGTTCTGCAGTATGGAATTTCACTTGGCTGCTTTGGGTCACCTGTCTCAGCCATGCTGTCTCAGAGCTTCTTGAGCAGTTCCTTAGTGGGATACCAGAAGATACTGAAAAGTCCTTGACAGGATAAGCATGACTGAGCAACCACCAAAACATCACTGTGTTGTCAACATTATTCTCCTACTGTATCTAAAACACAGCACTGTACAGCAACTAAGAAGAAAATTAATTCTATCCCAGTTAAAATCGGAGAGGGACTTAAAAAACTTTAATTTTATTTTCCTTCTGTGATTTCTTTCATAACTTATCAACATCTTCACAGCATGTAGGCCCTTTTTATAATTGATAGTTGTACTTTACTAGTAAGTCAACTTTTGTCTGTCATGTAAAATATAAAATATGCTATTTAGCAATACAATGTACACAGTGGCCAGCTTTGCTGGTCATGTACTGCACTGTGATTAGTGAATGCACTTAGAAGCAGAGACCTGAAAACCAACAGACCATCTGAAAAAAATCTAAAACATCCATAAAATTTCTTGTCTGGACTTCTCCTGTTATCTTCAACATTTCAGTGAGTGGAAAAGAAACTCTACTGTTGGAACCCTGGGCACAGAGAATTTTCTGCTCTCTGTGCTGACAGGCACAGACCCACAAGAGAACACTGTGTTCGACCTGAAGAAAAGGTTTCCAAAATTGATAGAACTGAAACTGTGAGTGTGTAGTTTGAATAGAAGTGTGTTATATCACTTTATGGAAAACTTAAAGGTTTTAGAATATAGTAAAATTAAAATGTATGTAATAAGATGGAGGTTCTAGGGTGTTGGCTGCCTTGTTCTTTATCTCCTTCTTGGGTTTTGGATAATACTGTGTGATTGGATGAAAAAATCCACAGTAAACAAAATCCACAAAATCTGCAAAAACCTGCAAGAATCTGCAGTAAACAAAATCTGGAAAAATCTGCAGTAAACGGGTGTTTAGTTATTGGGTTAAAAGCAAAAATAAATCAGTTAGCATTTTATGATTGGGTAGTTGATACTTAAAAGGCCTTGGAGAGAGATACCTAGCACTCCCATGTTTAGTTGGTTTACTTAGTGTGTAGATGAGCTCACTGTCTGTAAGAATGTAATATAGATAAGGAAAAATAAACAACGAAGTCCAAACGTGAAAACCGTCTCTCTGCTCTTCAATCGTGATCCTGCGGAAAAGAACTGGACACTTTTACAAACTTTTACACTCTACATCATAATTTCATTTAGAAAAGTTTTCTTCCCGTTTTTAGAGATAACTTGCTTATTATTAATTTACAATTTAAGGCTAGATTTTGAAAATATCTTATGCTTTACTTCATTTCATGGCATCATTCAACAAGAATGAATTTATCACAAACTAGCCACGCTGGAGAAAACCTTAGGCAAAAAATGTTTTCATGCAAACCATTCATTAAATGACTGTGAATAATGAAGAAACTAATACAAATTGCTTTCTATTCACAGACAATTCAGTAACAGCCTGGATTTGACAAACTGCTTGTTACAAATAATTCACACCAGCAATGAATATGATCTCTCCAGCTGTATATCTGTTTAGTATCAATAGAGGTTCTTTCAGACCCATTTTTCTCTCTACATCATCTGTTTGTTTTGTTCTGTTTGTACAGTTTGCACAAAATTGCTCAGCTTGTGGTATATAGCCAGCAATTAACACCACTTAGCAGCTGTTAAATAGGGTAATCGCCTGTTGTTATCCTCATTCAGGAACTAATTGCTTGCAGTGTACCATTCATAAACCCACCAGAGCACCAGGTATGATCTGCTCAAGATGATCTGATGTGAAGGGGGCTTTACTTTCCCTCCTCAAGGATCAGTTCCACTGGCTACTAAAACCTGCAGAGTGGAAGGACATAGAAGCACCTCTAAGGATTTCCTCTCAAAGAAATCAGGGTGGATAAGAGGAACTGCAGGTAAAATCACACACAACAGTGTGATCATACACTAGCAGTGCTAGTGTTATTGGCACTGGCTCTATTGCTGCCCCACCCAGAGCAAACAGAAAAGTGCAGCATCTTCAGGGACAGCATGATTTCTGAACGGATCATTAGTGTTTTCTTGTTCCTTTTTCTGACTACTATCCTGAAGACATTTTTAATGCAGATGAAAGAAATTTTCTTTTTTTCCTGTTAAAACTTACTGCTCAAAACCAAAACAATGCTAGTGGCGGAAAGAAATGAAATGAAAACAATTAATTATTAAATTATCAGAATTAACTAATGTGATTTTGTTACATTATTTACATGTGGAATACATTTAATATGCTCTTTTTGGTGAAGTACCAGTAATCAATAATGTGAACATATTTGAAATATATGCACATCTTCTATTGGTCTACAGCTACACATAGAAGTATGCCTCCTAATACAAATGAAATATGATTTGTAATTAATGGGGAACTTACAAGGGCAGCAGTCGGAAACAGAAGATTTGGGTTTTATTGCCTGCACATATCTCTTCGCAGCATATTGAATGTGGTTCTAGAATAAGTAATGTGAAGTGAATCATGGTGTCTTGAGTGAACCTCAAGTATCCTTCATGACTTTTGTGCTGGTCACTTATGTTGAATACTTTAGAAACATATACTGATTTCATGTTTCCTCTATTTTAAAAAGCTACTACTATTCTAATTAGAAAATGTAAAAATGACTTGTACCTCCTTAAGAGCTGGATGATAACTCTAGCCCTCCCTACTATTGGAAGAAAATTTTATCTGTGCTCTTCAAAAGAACATACAGAAATACACAAAAATGGTTATTCCAGTAAAAATCTTCCTGTACTTCTTCCATATTAAACCATGCACTTGCAAAGTAGTAGATGCATTGAAAGGAAACAATTTTTGATAGTCTGCAATGTGTTAAGTAGGATGTTATTCAACTTTCCTTTCAAGATAATTTAAATTACTTAGGTAAAGGTCCAGGTAAATATCTGCACTGGTGGGCTAAGGTTTATTGACTCTACTATGAGCTATCAAAAACAAGACAAAAAGTTTTTGCTTACACCGATAATTGTTTTTCTTTATTGCCTTTCTGTTAATTTGACATGGTTTATGAATGCTGTTTGGATTTGTGTACATGCACTAGAGTCAAGCACCGATTTCAGGAGCTATAACCTTTGCACATAATTCATATCACCAAAAAAAAAAACCATAACCCAAAACCCTACAAGTCTCAAGCAAGAGTAAAAAATGTGAAGCAGCACAAATGGCTTGCAAGCTAAAATTCACAAATACTGAATTAAATTTAAACGCATCTGTACAATTTATTTCACTGTATGCATTTATACTGTGACTATATGTTTGCTTCTGTTAAAAATGTTCTGCACCAGTAGAAGAGAAATACAGAAGTTTAGTATGAATTCACTCTTTTTACTGTGAAAATACTGTGTCCAAGCATAATGCTTCTATTTGCAATCCTAGTTCCCAGGTATTACAAATCCATCCTAGGTCCTTTTGTTCTCATACAGAAAAAGAAAAGAATTACAGCTTTAATAATAACCAGCCTGCTGATCAAGAGACCTATATTGCTTTTAACAGCTCATACTCAAATAAAAAGGTCTGAAACCTGGGTTTTGTCCCATGTTATGTGTGCATACATCAGAATTAGGTATGCCTATATACATATAAGGTGGTGATTGCCAGAATGAAATGCTTCAATGAGCCTGCCTCGATCGTTTACAGATGACTCACAGCCACTATTATGGTTGTCTATTGCTACCTACTAGTTTGATTACTGGAATAATCATCCAGAGAGGAGTGGGATTTTAAAGTTTTTCCATGTACAAGAAGGCTCAGATTAACAACTTTATCCCTCTGCATAGGCTGGGACCAGGTGAGTAGTTTGATGACAGTTTTCAGGGTTCATAATCCTCATAATTCTTCCCTTGCTCCTCCAGCAAGGTTCAGTTCTTTCAGCCTGCTGCCTCTCCACATTTCTCCAACTTCTGTAGGAACAGATGCACTCCAGCAGATGCACTCTCTCAGAGGTATCAATATAATATTACCTAGTAGGATGAAAACAACAGCATTCCAACTTTTCCACGGCCTGCTACAACCAAAATACAAAGAACAGCTTTTCTGAAGCTGTTATGCATCACAGAAGAATCTATTGCTCTAGGCAAATGCCTGATATTCCTATAGGTGTGGGTATGATAAATAATATCAAAGGGAAATATGCTAAAGATTTTCCACTAAATAGACTGCCTGAAATGCCATGAACTTTCAAAGAACAAAAATCTACTAATCAACAGAGTTCTGGATAGAATGCAGAATTGAGAAAAAAAAAAGGCAGCCATTGGAGATTAATTTTCTCATTTGATTTTGTTTTTTTCAGAGTGACTTCTTTTTTTTATGATAATTTAATGAAACATTAAAATGTTTTACAGCACTGTTTGTGACATGTAAAAGGGAGAGACGACTTTCCAAAAATCAACCTATGTTTCACGCAACATTGTAAGTCTTATTTCATTAAGACATTGAAATTTAAGCAGTTATCAACAGTTTACATCCAAATGTTAGTTTTATGTTTGTAGTTGCTATTATTAGTCCTTCCAAAGCACATCAGATTTCAGCCTACTAGGACAGGATCAGTATCCAGTAGACTAGCAGTAATATGGACTTTTCTACTTCTAATGTTGAAAGTGAAATGAAATACTGTTTAAATAATTTGTCTGGCAACTGCAAATATAACGAAAGAGGCCAAAGGAAAAGTACAAATAACTTTAGTGAAATGCCATGTTTGTCTGTGGGGGATGACTACCAGTGAGAAATAAATGACAAGCTAAGAAATTAACTTTTCTATTAGAACCTTTAAGGTTTGGAAAATTTCTCATTTTGGCTTGTTGCTAAATCAAGAGTTTGTTAGACACGTAATTCAGTTTTCCTCTAGACTAATCACTAAATAGGAAATATTTCAATGCACCTTTGTTCTCTTTTCCAAAATTTCATAGGCACATATATAGAAGAAATAGTGTTTCAGTTCAAATAATAAAAAGGTCATTGAACCCATGCTACCTGCTACTATAGTACATTAATCTTTGATTGGTTTTCTTAGTCTTGCCCTGTGGAAAAATAGATATCAACAAGTATCAACAGTTGAAATGTGTCATATAGAGGTATATCTGCCATGCATTACAAAAGCTTTTTTTGGCATACCATATGCAATGAAGAAAATTGTTCTCTGGCAAATATTGGCATTTCAACTGATCACTAAACTCAACATGTTATTAAAGTTTAAATCCTCTACATCTTTTATATCATGGAACAAAACTGAAAGGAATTTCCATATGGAGGGTTCCTCTGAGACATGAGACATGGACTTCTCTTTGTAACACCTAGTAGGAAGCAGTCCTGGACCAGATTGTGGTTAAGGCTCATTAATATTCTCTGCTGCTGAAGAGCAAGGGCTGCTGGCATTTTAGCAGAAATCATGTCAGCCACTTGACACTGTTCTGGCCTTGAGATGCATAAATCAGTTACTGCTGTCTTATTTCCATAGCAAGTGAGCAGATGTAGGATGGGATGGTAGGGGTATGGTTTCACCTGCTCTCAGCTGCCAGGCCTGCTAGCTCCAGGAATTTCTGTTGTCTAGCTACCTTTTCTTATTCTTGCACTTCCCTTGCAGTCGTGTTGGTAATTGTGAAAACAGAGAGGAAAAAGCGAGTTGTTACCCTCCATCTGTTTACTGATCTCCTTTATTCCTCTGTTCGTAGAATATCTGTAAGATCTGAATGCAGTTGACTGTGCAAGTTCTTGTCGTTGTAAAATGTGTCTGGAACAAAGATACCAAGCTGCAGTTTAAAACATCCGTTTAAAGTTCTAAAACATTCTTCAGACAATGGAGAGAGAGCTCTTTTTCTGAAAAAATTGAGAGCTTTAATGAATAAAGACTTTCAGGATACTTCCAAATCCTCTTTTTTTATTGAATAAAAACAAATGTGACGCAAGAAATTTGTAATAGCCCTGCAAAATTCTCTGAAGAAAGATCTGTAGAAACCCATTGGAATAATTTTTGTTTCTCATCTATAAATGTATTCAGTGGCTTCTACCACTCTCATTGCACTAAGAACACTATAGAATTATTTGTTTTTATTATTTTCCAATGAAGCATTTCTTTCTATTTTTCTCCTGGCTTTTCTTGCATACAGCCCATGCCTTATACTCCCCAAATCTAGGAGATGTTGGAAAGGTGCTGAGAAGGAATTAAATTATTTTCTGCATAGAGCTCAATTAGAGCATGTAATTTATTGCCACAAGATGTTATGAAGGCCAAAATACAAATGAGTTAAAAAAGGGACTGGACCTGTGCACAAAGAATTGGCTAAATATGATCCTAAGGATGTAACCTCTGGCATGGAAAAGTCTCTGAGCTGTAATTATGGAAATTTGGGAGCTCTAGGAGAAACAGAACTGCTTGACCTAAGCCTTATTCTATTCAGGGTTTTTTATTGGTTTGGTTTGGTTTGGTTTTGGTTTTGTTTTTTTGAGTCTTGGACTCTTTAGTAGGGATTATTGTAATTTCTCTATAACTCCATATAGCAGTTCTCATTCTGCTTCAGGTATTTTCTGTGCTAGATACAACCTATTTAATTTATAGCTGCAAGACCTGAGTTAAAGAATGGAAAAATTAAAGGAATGCAATAGTGCCAGTATACTCTTTGCAGTATATTTTTGTAAAGCATATCAGTAATTTTTTTCAGCCCCTTCTTTCTGAAGTCCCTTGTGCGTTAATCCAGTTGTTAAGCTAATACAGACAGAAAGAAATTTTGATTCTCTATTATTATTTTCCGGTCAAAAACATTTTAACTGCTGATACTTGGTTTTGTGATACTGATATGAAATGGAGTAGACATCTAGCAGAAAACTTCTGAACAGACAACTTTGTTTGATTTGGGTTATTTTTACCCCAGTAAGATTGGGTATTTTCCTAACTAATTTTCTTTAAAAAGGTATAACCTATTTTGAGGTATTTTGTGCTGGCATTTAGTTTATATTATATTTCATGTAGTGTCTGAATAACCTTTAACTAATATTCATGTTTCTATTGCAGATATAAAAATACTACTAAGATAGCTGTTTGGTGGTGACTTACACACAGGATAACTTTGTAACTAATTACAATCAAGAGAACATGACATCATATCACATCCTTATCACAGACACTCTTTTTGAAAGCCACTGCTGTGCATTAATAACTGTTAAATTTAAGTGCTTAATGTGTTCAGATACATTTTAAGGATTAAGTGGCACCTTTTTATTTTTTTCCCCCGATTTTAGCCCAGTAGAATGAGATTCCTCCCACACAGATGTGCTTGTAGTGGTGTATGCAGATGCATCTTGTCAAAAATATTTCTGCAGGGTCTGAAACGAGACAGTAAGTCCACTAAACACTTATATAGAAGCAGCTTAAAGAGTTTTAGTCATTAAAATCTTAACTAATCTGAGTAGTGAGATACCTGGATTTTTCAAAAAAATACCAAGTAGTCATCAACTTTCTCTTCAACCCTATTAGTCAGATCACCATCTTCAAAAAGGAAAAGTCCAATGCTTCCTTTAGATCTCGTTTTGCTATTAACGCACTTTGAAAACTCTTCTTGTTATATGATGCAACAATGGTCAATGTCAGTCTAATCGACCTTTTGCATATTCTTCCTGAATCTACAAAACAGAGCTAGGTATTCTTTTTGGAAAGCTTGACCTTGCTTCCAGAGTTCATGCAATTTTTTTTCCTCTTGATCTCAACCGGGAGTTTCATATTCAGTCAAGCTGGTCTTCTACCCTGCTTGTTTGACTTATGATGCAGTGGAATTGTTGCTCCTGTTGGTCTATTACATAGCTCTTAAATACTTATCAGCTCTCTTGAACTCCTAGGCCTTCAAAAGCAGATTCCTGGAGTACTCTGCTAAATAGCTTCTTGAATCACTTAAGGTTTGCTCTCTTGAAGTCCAGGGTAAGAACTCTGCTGTCCTTTTTTGCTTATTAATGACAGCAAACTGTAACTGCCGATAGATGTCAAGAGTCTCCCTCACTGGAGATATTCAGGATAGTCTGGACACAATTCTCTGCCATATGTTCTAGGCTGACCCTGCTTGAGCAGGGAGGTTGGACTGTGATCCCTTCCCACCTGACCAATTCTGTGATTCTGTGATTTCACTGAAAATTTTAAACTTGACCATTTCATAATCACCATGGCCAAGGCAGTCACCTACCATCACATCTCCCATGACTGGGTTTCAAATTCACTACAACTAGTGCAATATAAGTTTAGATAGAATATCCTTTGGGGAAAAAGTTTCTGAAACACTAATCATCAGGGTCCATCATAAATCATTATTCTTAGCATGCCTGTTTCTTACACAGTGCCAGTTTCCTGTTTTCTCACCAAGATCCCATGCTGTATCAGTTCTATAGTACTGGAAGGTTCTCCCTGATGGATTCCTGTTTAAAAAATAGTGCTGTGTTTATACTGCAAGTGATCAGTGTAAATAGCTTTATTATATTATTTCCAGAAAAATTACATAACAAAATTATGGTTATTGCAAGTTAGAAATGTAGTTCTGTGAGTAAATCAACCTCGCAATTTGACACAGAGATACCAAACTAGACTGAAGAGTGCAAGTGGTCTACTGTGGTAGGAGACAGCTCACTGAAGGTTAGTATACCCTGTTGAGAGAAAGTGTTTCCAGTGTTGACTAATTCACTATGCTTGCCAAATGTCTTTTTATAACCTTAAAGTGAACTTTTCCTTACTCAGTGTGCATAGATCTTTGTAGGAAAAAAAGAAATTATATGTCTTCAGTCTTATTCTTTAGCATTACACTTTCTATCTCATACAACCTATATTCATAGATAAAAATCCTTTAGATGCTACCCATTCTACATTCTCAAACACAGTGGAAACAGAAAGCATGGAAATTCAGCATCAGAAAATGGCTTGCCTGTTCAGGGTCAGAATCACTTTTTATTGTGTTGTTTCTGAATGACCTGAATGGAGTGCAGAGCTCAAAAGATATATTCTGCCAATATAGAAGAGGACTAGAAGTATTTTCAGAACTGTCAGTCAGTCAGTATTTTGCCTGGCTCTTGCTAGGCTAAGATGTGGGGAAGAAGGTGAAATCACCTGTCTATATCTTTTCTTCATTATTCTTTGATATGTTTAGCAGGAAAAGCTGAGGTATGTAGTCACTGTAAAGCATTGGTCACTGTATTTGTAGAATGGATTCAGAGTGTAGCCACTTTTAAGTCATTTGTGAAAATGTTTTCCCTTCAACATATTTCTCAAAGATTTCAAAGGACGATTTATTTGTTCTTAAGGAGTACTCACAAGGTCTAACTTCAATGTTTAAGTACAGTGACTTTCAAGTCCTGCTGTAAAAGGAAAGAAATTAGTTCCACTTGCATGCAGCTGAGTTAGTTTCTACCTTTAACTGACCCTAAGAGAAACCTTTTTCTCCACTGACTGAAGAGGGAAACTGAAGCAACTCATCTGTTAATGTAAGGCTCTGATGGATGAGTGGTGAGAGCTTGCCTTAGAATGGTACACCCACCTCTCTATCTTGCTCTCACTTGATGGATTCTGGAGCTTCTCATTAATCAATTTCTGAACCTCTCAGCTTCTTGCAGTAAGATATCACTGATACCACCTTTCCTCAATCCCTTTATAAAACTACAGATGCTGATTGATGGGTGGAAATGGTTTAACTCAGATCAGGGGCCAGCATCCATCTGTGTTCTGCCCTTGCTGCAGGGACATCTGAAATGGACATTAATCAAATCTTGCGTAACAAGAGTTTATGGTGAAATTTTCTGTGGGAAAAAATCTAACTGAATTTAGCCTGCAATCAGGAGATGGTTGACAAAGGACAAAGAACTAAGAAATCTCTGCAGCAGTTAGAATGGGCAGGACTGGGTAACATCTTCATTGGTTGTGTCAAGAAACAACATTCTTGATTGCCAAGAAAACTTTTAGCTACCTAAGACAGATGTCTAACATCAGAGAGTGCAAATAGCTTCTTTAATATCTCTCTAATCACTTTCTTTCTGAGACTGCATGCACATGTACTATCAGTTCCTGTCATGATGTACACTTCATCAAGGAGCAACACTGAGCTCTTTGATTTCTTATGCAGAAGCTATGAAAGAGTTATGAGACAACCATGACAAGTGGCAGTCATAGCACGGCTAAAGAACTAGAAATTTTTAAGCCTTGTGCTTTGTATGCTTTAATTTAGTACTTTTAAATCAAATATTTTAGTACTTTAAATCAAATATCACAAACATACATTTGCATACCTGATAAATTTGCAAGTTACCAATTTTAAATTTAATTAATATTAAATAAGCCATGAAATGTGGTGAATTACAGTGAATAACATTATAATTTCGGTAGATTTTTAAATATCACCCAAAAAGCTTCAGTGGGGGAAAATCAAAGTTTTGCATCTGATGACCTAACCTTGGAATCAAACTTCAAAACTTCATTATCTTTGTCTGAGACTAAAGTAGTTTTTTCTGGGTAGTGTTTTACTAAAGCAAAGACTAATGAAATAATATATTAAAATAATTATGAAACCAAAATATAAAGAGGGAAAAATCTCAAAAACATATGTCTTGACTTAAGATAATTTTTTAGTATCTATACATGAGGAGGATTAAAATTTAGTTGCTTATGAACTAATGATTATGAGCTGTTAATTTAAAGGCAGAAATGTGGAATTGCCATTTTGATTTAATATTTTGAGAATGTGTTTTAAATGGATTCCATTAAGCTTTGTGCTCAGTCACCACTGATCTGTACCACTCATTCAGCTTGTTCTGTTTCTGTGAAATATTAAAGTAATTTGAAGACCCATTGTGCTGTGATTGATACTGATGCACATACATATGCTCATCTTGTAATGGTGGAATCAGAGACTGGACTATATTGAATAGAGAATTTAGAGATAACAGCATGTTTATTGGTCTGATATCAGGAATTGGTACTGAGATGAAGAGTCTGTCAAAAGATATGACAGTTAAAAAAAATAAAACAAAAAGGCAAATGTTTCAGAGAAGTGATGAAATTCGTCTCACTTATTCACTTCTCTCAAGAGCTAGGTTAGTCATTGATCCATCTTTCCTATGCCCTAGACATCTAACATAATTTGTGTAAACTGCTCATTGATGATGCCTGTTTCTTTTCTTTATTGTGGAAATAATCTAGATGACTAGATAAATTTGAAGATTAAATTTTTTCCTTTTTTCTGTGGTTACAGCTAGATGATCTAAATCCCACATTTCATGTTACATTTGATCAGAGAAATACTTAACTGAGGTACTTAACTGTACCTCAGTCATTTACAAGTAATTTTTGACACAATAAAAGCTACTTGAAAAAAAAAGGAGAAAGAAAAGTAGAGAAAAACTATTATCTGTCTTTCCTCAGGAGGATGAGGTAAGTTGGATTTTCTGCATTTTTTTATTTGGTGTTCCACCTTCCTGAGTGAAATTATTGAACTGAGTGTTGCTTACTCTACTTAGCTGTATATTAGCACTACAGAAAAAATGCATATTGAAAGTATTGTATGCCTGAAGAAAGGATACAAACCAAATGCTTTCATTCTATTGTTTTAATTTTAACTAGGCCAAATTGTGAAATGGCAAAACTAACAGCTCTTTCAGAAATTATGTTTTCAAGCTGTCATTTCCTTATCATAGCAGAAGGTGCTATGGCCTCATTTTGGCTCCCAGAGCTGGATCCAGGCTTACTCAAAAATGCAGAACTTTCTGAGTGAGCTGCCAACAGTTTGCCCTAACATCTGGGTGATATTCAGAAAATCATATTTGCTGTCAGTAAAAAAAAAAAAAACAACTTCTAGAAAATCAAGGAAAAAAAGAAGAAAATGTTGAATGCTCCTAAATTATTTTTTTTTCCAGCATTGAGGGAGCCCTATGATGAAAATGGCTAGTTTTATGTTCATTTTAATGTCAGGAGACATAACAACATGCATTACCTACATGAGTCAGTAGCAAGATGGGACTAAAATTCCCAAAACACCTTTTCTCTCAAGTTCTCCACTAGATTTGTGCCTCTATAAGTCAAATCAACATATAATTGCATACAGAATTAATGCACTCA
>VWYI01000684.1:0-56298 GCA_013399455.1 Anthoscopus minutus | reverse complement strand
GGTTTGGGTTTTGTCACAATGGATGCACCAACCTGTCAACATCATTACGGATTCTTTTTATGTTGCTAGGATTACAAGCCGAATTGAGTCTGCTAGCATTAAGGAACTCTCTAACAAAAGACTGGCACAACTGTTTATGCAGATGGCTCGAGCGATACAACTGAGAGATGAGCCATATTGTGTAACTCACATAAGAAGTCACCAGATATCNCACATAAGAAGTCACCAGATATCAGAAGGGCTTGGAGAGGGCAATGCGCAAGCTGACTGACTAGTCGTGGTTTCCAGCGAAGCACCTTCACCTGTATTTGTACAGGCTCCTGAATCCCATGCTACATTTCACCAGAATGCAAAAGGGTCGAAGAGAACTTATGGACTGTCCATTGATGAAGCCCGAGCAATTGTCAAAACATGCCCTGTATGCAGCAATCACAATGAAGGATTAGGCCTGGGACAGAGAGTAAACCCTCGAGGCCTCCAGGCAAATGAACTCTGGCAAATGGATGTTACACATGTTCCTAGTTTGGGACAGCTGCGCTATCTGCATGTTACTATTGATACTTTTAGCCATATGATTTGGGCCACGCCCCAATCATGGGAAAAAGTTAGAGATATAATTAAGCATTTAATTGCCTGTTTTGCAGTAATGGGAGTTCCTAAGCAGCTTAAAACAGAAAATGGACCTGCCTATAGTAGTCAGCTGTTACAACACTTTTTTGCAACATAGAACATCAAGCATACAACGGGCATCCCACATTCTCCCACTGGGCAGGCAGTTGTAGAAAGAACTAATGGGAGCTTGAAATCTTATTTGGAAAAATTTACAAATATCCAAGATCCAAAAGAACGTGTTAATCATACCTTGTTTGTCCTAAATTGGCTCTGTGTGTTTGGATGAAATGAAGAACCGTCTACAATAAAACATCATGAGAAGAGTAGTAGACATAAAAAGAGACCAACCTTTTAGGTTCATTACATGAATCCCAAAACAGGAAAGACCAGAAGAAATTATTTATGTGGGTCAGGGTTACATGTGTGTGCTTACTTCTACAGGCACTCAGTGGATCCCTGCACATTGGGTGAGACCAGCCTTGAAAGACACTGAATCCAAGGGAACAACGACTGTTGCTCCGCCTCCATCGGGCAGTTGATCCACAGTTGCAGTTGATTAAAAGATTCGTAAATCCTGTAGTGCTCTATTGGAGGACACGTGATGATCTTGAATCATTAATAGCAACCTTAATGAGCCTATGTCCAAGAGAGATCAGTCATCAGTCAGCATGCGTCTCATGTTGGGACAGACGCTGCCATGCCTGGGTGATGATTTATTGTAGGAGCTGTGAGAGGAAACGGTGGATTCATCAAACACGACTGACTAATTTATGGTGCCATGCTTGCTATTCATGCTGGAGATGTGAATCTCTTGCTGCTTTTGCCTTACAGAAACTTACAGGTTTACCAAGATTAGAAAGTTTGACTTTGTTAGAAAATTTAGAACAAAGAGAAGTCTTACATATTGCCTTTCAAGTGCAGAAACAAGTAACATGCTGACAAGCCCAGTATAGCACTTGCATTCTGCAAAAAAGGTGTAGAAATAAGCTTCACATTTCTTTGCAGTAGATGGTTAAGCCAAAATATTGAGATAATATATGTCTTCAGTTTAGTGCTTCTCATAAGCCTGCAAACTATTGCAGTGTTACAAAGTGTTAAACCCAGACAAAATAAGTAGGTTACATGAGCAAATCAAAGAGGTCAGAACAGTTTTTGTTTGTCTATAGCTACTCCTTCTCATCCCTTTCACTCATGTTTAATTAGAGTTCCATTGCATAATTCTGAAGTCTTTAAGAGTTGGACCACACGGTGGAAGTCAACTGAAGAAGCCAACAGACCCGTATGTAAAATTTTCAGAGGTCATCATAGAGTTAGACAAACACAAGTTAATTTATGTGCCTCAAGTACAATTTCTCCCAATCCACAGGGTGCTCAAACTTTTTATATAATGAATGGCCTGCAACCCCAAGAGTTAGATTTATTGAGATCAGCTCCTGGTAACTATTGTCTTTTATTAAAAACCTATGAAAGAAAAGAAAGTTGGACAAAAAAGAAAGCATATAGCCCTCAAAGACCAGAAAATGACAGTATTGTTGTTACCTCCAGCAGCTCCTAATATAGAAACAAAACAAGATATTGTGGTGGGTGGCTGAAAGCTGTCCCAACTTCTCCACACCCTAGACAGCTTCTACCTGGTGTCTTTCTTATATGTGGTGATAGAGCCTGGCCAGGCATACCCTCGAAGGCATTTGGAAGACCATGTTATTTTGGTCAATTAACAATGTTTTCTCCTACAATTCAGCAAATCCTTAATATTTCTCACAGAGCAACATTAACCCACGCTAAAAGGAATGTGTACCAACTTGGGCCAGAATGCCGTGATGATATTCAACTGTAGAAATCTCCAACAGTTATAGTTACTTCCATTTTTACCCCTGGAGTTGCTTCATCTCAAGCCCTTACTCGATTGCAATGCTTAGCATGCTGGATAGAGAAGCAAATAAATGGAACCTCCGCTATATTAGGTTCTTTAGCTACTGATGTAGATAGTGTACGCCATGCCTTACTACAAGACTGAGCAGCAATTGATCTTTTGCTATTAGCACAAGGACATGGATGTGATGAGTTCAAAGGGATACATTCCCAACTTCAACAGTTGCAATATAACATGCATAAATTGCAAGTAGTCAGTAACCCCTTTGACATATAGTTGCTATCACTGGGTATTACAGGGTAGTTAAAAGACTTAGTTCGCATGAGGGTAATTATTCTTGTAGTTTTTCTTAGCCTTTTGCTAATTGTTCCATGTTTAATTCAATGGTTACAAAATATGATACAAAAAATGATGGCTGCTACATTTACTCAAACAATGCTTGTGCAAAAAAAAACCAAACCACAGGAATTGTGGAAGAATGGTTACATGAGAGTCACGAAGACTTGCTACAGATGGGTGATCAGAAGCTGGGAAAGTACAGAACTCAGTTAGTTTGAGTTGCTGATGTGACAAGGACATTGCCTGCAGATGATATACAGTAGCAATATATTGTAGTTGAAAGAATGAGGATGTAACCATAGAGAATAAGGAGGTAGGGGAGGAGCTGACATTTAATTAATAACCAGTCACGAGCTATGCTTTTGCAATATGTATGAGCTTATTATGAAAACTGTATGGAGTATGAAGCAGTTACAACAATAAATCAGAACTTGCTTATCAATCATATTGGTTGTGCGAGTCTTCCCTTCTCGACACCAGTGCACATAAATGCAGAAGTGCCCATGCCCACAGTCAGAACTTCTGGGATGACCATGGCTGTTGCTCAAGCTTTGCCCTCTGACATTTCCCTTTGGACTTTGAGTGACAGTACCTCTCACTCAGGATCTCTCACTTTCAGACACATCCTATTGCGAGTTCTGCCGCTCCACTCCTGTTGCTGAGGTGATTTTTCTCTGCACATATCACCCACCCCCTCTTCAGGCAAACAAGCAGCTCTGGCTGAAAACTCCATTCCAGTGCCACAGACCTTAGCAGATGGGGATACAACAAAATTGAACCCTCTTTGCTTTAACCTTCTTCCTCAGCCATGCAATGCAGCTCCCCATCTAACCTAGCATGGGGTAAACAACAGCCAGGACACACTCAGCATCCTACATCTCTTCCTGGGGCTGTTCTTACCTCAGACAATCAGGATTTTGGCAGGCTGATACCTTGTGCCCAGAACTGACACACAAACTGGTTCTAATCTGAAATGGGACTGCCAAAGCAGAGTAGGCAACATGATCCCACTGGCAAGTCCAACTGGCTTCCTCATTGATGACAAACAATTGAAATTCAAACTGCACTGGATTTAACAGCCACTTAAAACCTAGGCTGCCAAGAACAGCCACTTAAAACCTAGGCTGCCAACACTTAGTGCTGTAAAGCAGACACTAAGTGACAGGAAGAAAGTTTCATTACTCTGTAAGCCACTGCAGAGTAACTCAAGAGTCGGGCCAGAGCAGATTTTGCAAAAATGAACCCCAGGCTTTGAAGTTAAAGAAGTGAAGAAGCTTCTTTGGCTTGAGCAGGCTGTGGGATATGGCAGGTGGCTTCTATGTGAGAGGGAGACAAAGGAACACTGTTCCTGATCTAAAAGGCATGGTCACTGTGCAAGAGAGACCCAAAGAACAGACATTGCTACTATCTGCAGAAGCTTTGAGGAAAAGAGGAATGAAAAATATAAGAGTCCATGGTATAAATTATTTCCTTGATCCCTTCCTCTCTCTATCACTCTCTTCTTCCAATAAAACATGCACATTTCAATATTGGAAAGAATTACCTCTACATATGTTTCCTTCATCAGTCTGGCACACACTGTAAGATAATAAGGAGAATGAATATATTTTCCTCCTGCCAGATGTGATCTGGAGTCAGAAACACCCCAGCTATAAATGAGTTCTACTAGCTCCACAGGAGTCCTTTATTTTATTTTTAAGTGACTTAAATAATCTGAAAATTATTTGCATCCACAAATTTTCAATCACCGAATGGTTGGAGGCTAATTGGAGAATTATCTTTCCAGCAGGGAAGTATTCACACTTATTTTGCATGGCAGGTTCTACTCACTGTTAAAGTAATGTTTGCTTTGCTAACAATGTTAATAAATGCATGGGTTTTGAAAGAGTACATAAAACCCCTTGGAAACAGAATCCTTCCAGTGGTGCACTTACATTCTCATGGCACCAAATCCTTACAGCTGAAGCATTGGGACACATTCAGTTTGTCACACCTACAAATAACCCTAATAACCCTGTGCTTCCCCACAAACTTCAGACACACATAGATCTGGAGATTTTTTGAAATATGCTTTCTTAGATTTATCCCAGACAGACATTTTTATTCTTTGCAAGCATTCTCTTATTACTCATTCATTCTGGCAAAAATTTTGCTTATTTGATTAAAACTCTTTGAGGGTAATATGCCGTGGTTCTAAGTCACCTGATTTGTAAAGCGAAACAAAAACTGCAGCCAAAAATATTAACTCCATCTAAGTTTCAGCAGAACCCAGCAAGGGTGGCAAGATCTTGCCCAGGTCACTTTTGTAGATCTCCTAAAACAACAGCTGCAGGTGAACAACAATAGCATGGCATTTGCTACAGACACAAAGTTTCTTAGCTATGACTTGAGTGGGAATTTTCCCCAACAGAGAGCCTGAAACTGATTTGCCAAGTTGTACTTGAAACCTGAGGCAGGTTATGTTTACACTTACACTTGTCAGCAGTACAGACTACAGGATCTCACTAGCCACTGCATTTTAACAACACAAAACAGATTCCCCCACCAAACAAAACAAACAAATCCCCACAACCCCACAGGGTAGTGTATTTTTCGCTAAATTAGACTTCAAAGCCACTAACTCAAAAAGCATTAAATTTTATCTATCTTTTGAGATCATTTCAGAGAGCTTGGCTTCACTCTGCCCAAGGAAGAGCTTTATGTGTTCTAAGATGGCATAGTCTAGTAGGAAAAAAACGACAATTCATTTCATGTACCTTCTCTCATAAATGCAGATCATAAATTATGAGGAAGCTGATCACACTGGGGAATTGCAAGATTTTAAATAAGGTAACATTTGGTTAAATTAAACCTTATTTTAAATAAGGAAACATTTAGCAAACAGAAATCTGTAAAACATGGACAACATTAAAGTAGAGTAGAAGGAAAAAATTTGATACCGACAAAAGTTATCTCAGAACATAACGATGAGGAACTGTTGTGCTTGTCTGAAATCAGAGCTGTTAGTAGCACTGTTAATTGCATGAGAACACCACTTTCAGCTGTCATGTCAGTGCATTTTTAAAAACACATTCAGTCCAAGGAAAAGTCTTAATCTCACTCTAGTCAGGACAGGTGCATTTAGAGCTGAATGGAGTGGATGCCTCACTGCTTTGGGCATGGGGGAGAGCTGGTAGATTTGCTGCTCCTCTGCACTGGACCAGAACAAAGTATTTAGAACAGATCAACTATGAGACAGGCCCACAGTACAGCTATGCACAAAGATTTACAAAAGCTTCATACAACATGCTTAGCAAAACACACAGTGCCTACTAGAAGCAGACTGACAAATAAGCAGTTAAATGTCACAAGCATTCTCTAGTTGTAATTCAATTAATGCTTTCAGTGACACAATTATTAAAAAAGATGTAAGGCAATATCAGTGTTAGTCATCACAAACTTTGTATCAGCATTTTTACAGCTTGATTCATGAAACTTATATCAGTTCTCTGGTACATTTGTGTCTATTTGATTTCTTTATGACACTGTTTTAATGAAAGGTTATACCTTATTATGTAGAAAAAATAATGATCAAAAGGAGTGAAACTTCAGGTAAGTTTCTCTCAATGGACTAGAGACAAGATGATGAATTAATTAATTTTGTGAATAGTCTTTAATCCAGTGACTGACTACACTGCTTGCTGCCTTCCTGCAACCACACCATGTGCCAGAAAAACACAGTACTTTTGCCAGTGGCCAAAAGAAGGTGTCGCTGCTCTCACACATGCTTAAGACAGCATTTAAGTAGGAACATCTAGCCTATGCCAACACAATAAATTACTTTGTTTTTCATGGATGCTTTGTACCAACAGCTAAACTATTAACCTATAGAGGGACAGACTGAAATTTGATGGATTTTTAAATATTGTTCAGGCACAGAAGCTTTGTAATGATTTTAAGACAAAGTAAAACAAAATATCAAAGGGCTTCCATTACTCAGCAATTCACAGCACATTGTGCATTCTCTATTCCAGAACAATTTTTTTAACAGTTATTTTAATTATATTCACATTTCTATTGAGTTTGGGGAGAAATAGATGTGCCACAGCTCCTACTATAAAATGCAAAAAAACCCCAGTCTGTTTTTGTTTGTAGTATATATGAAAACAAGTCAAAGTTAATGATGCCTAAAGGCTATTGCCTATTTTCTGCTTTACTACAAAAGGCCTTAGAATCAGCAGGGTCCATAAGTCACTTGACTATTCTGCAAATCTTGTCATAACACTTATAATTTCTTGCCCCCCTTTGGGGTTTAAGAATCTGCTTATCACTGCTTATGCTTTGCATACATTACAGACATAAGATTGTGTCAACAAAAAAACACAGGCAGTAAAAATAAAATTCCCTTCAGCCTATACCTTATTGTCTAAAGTTAGTAACACTATTTAGTTGTTCCTTGCTCTTATGAAGACTAAGTTTTGCTTCTCCGCCACTTTCCAAGTTCTCATTTAAAAATCAATGAGACTTCAAAAGAAATGAATACATTTTCTTGAAGGTGTGCACAGTTCTTCCAGAGGATGGATCAAAGCTGGAGTAAATTTCTATACACACTTCTCATTATTTTTGGAACATTCACCAACTCTTTCAAGCATACTGGGGATTTCTAATTGGCCAGTAGGATATGTCAGTAGATCCAATTTCTATGGTTCCACAGACAAATTTACCTTTTTTTCTAAAGGTAAATGATTATTCAACAGCAGTCTGTCATCAGCCCCCGCTCCTCACTTTTTAATTGTAAATGCATACATTGCAAATCAAAGAAACTCATGTTTTGAGCTAATTAGGCTGCACTACATAAATAAGCATTTGAAGAGTATAAATTCAGGCCATTATTTCCCCAATACATATTGTCTCAGACTACTGCTTCACAGCTTAACTGCCATTAAGTGAGGCCACAGAAGAGAAAAACATAAATATGCAGGGGTAAGTCTAACAGTGAGAGGGATAGAACTCCAGTTAAGATTAATACTAATTGCACAATAATCAATGATTCCAGAACAGTGAAAAATATGACAGCTTATCTCAGGTTACTGGATTGATAGGAGTTGTAGATAGGCCTTTCCCTTTTTCGTTTATAAATAAGGCTAGACACGATAGTCTTAATAAACTTGCATATGCATCCCTTCTACGCAATCCAAAACAGTCAGAGAGAAAATGCAGATTAGTCATTCAGGTAAAACTCCTTTGCACAAAAAGATTCAGTGGCTCTAATAATTTCTTCAAATAAGGCAGCTGATTGTAACTTCAGAAAGCAACACCAAATAGCTAAAAGGAAGATCAAAGCATATTACTGTCTGCATTGAGAAGATTACACTGTTAGACTAAAAGCAATACAGACAACGACTGATGAAAGATGAATCCATTTTCTTCTGGAACTGAGCAGTTTGGACATTAAAGTGTTTGGACAAATTTACATTAGAACTCCATATCAGAACCAGCAGTCTCAGTTCTAACATTTGTGGTCCTTTCCTTAGTTCAGAAAAATACTTCTAAATGAATGGATGTAGTATTATTGCAGAGTCAAAAATAAATTTGCAGCACAACTAGTTAATTGCTTTTTTCACTGTTAGACCACTCTCACAGGACATACAGGGTGGAACCAAATTCTCTCTCCTTTTCCCATACAAAATAGGAAGCAGATTACCATCTGTTGCTCCAGATTTGCACCCCTTTGCCTAACAAATGGAGTAATTTGCTAGAATAGAATCAGGTTTGCCACAGCTGTGAACAGAAATCCTTACCCCAACCTTAGAAAACTGGTCAGTTCATTGAACAATAAGCAATGCACTTGCTGGTGCTTGCACACATTTATAATATAACTACTGAAGCTGGAAATAAAAAATAAAGCTTTGAATAACAAGCTTTCCAGAAGATGGTCAGCTAAGCAGGGAAAGTTAGAGGCTCCTGCAGTTTCACACCAAAAGCACTGAAAGGAAGGTGAATGATACCTGAATAACATGAAATTGCCTAAACCTTCCAATATGAAAAGCGTGTTCTTGCATCTCTGGTAGGTTCAAAATGCACGCACATCCTTATGTAAGCTCATTTATATGTCTTAATAAAATTCTTAGCCTCCTTTTTTCCAAAGCTCAACTGCAATTATTTCTGTGTTTCATTGTGATGTGATGGAATGAAACCTCACAGAGAAAGTAACAATATTCTTGCACCATAAAACATAGTTTGGAAACTGTGCTGAAGGAGATTCTGTAAATGCATGCAGGCTGCCTATTCTAACCAACTGAAGACAGTACAATTCACACGTAATTGCCTAGCTCATTACATTAAATCTTGTAAATATTTTATTACACTGCTTTACAGAAAATGCTCTTTGAATCTGCCACTGCTGCACATTCTACACCTACTCAGCCATTATACTGGAAAGAGGTGTGTGCCATCATCCATAGCAGAGAACACAGTATCAGAAGCAGTACACCAAAGAAAAAGCAAATAACTAGAGAGAATTTATACTAGCTAGTTTCTCTACATGGCAGCCTAAAAATTTAAGTATGTCTCATTAAAGTTTTGCTTGTGAGTAGTTCATTCCTTTAGCAGAACCCCTGCCCCACAAAAGGATGTGTAAAAATGGGCAAGAGATACAGCATGGAAGCAGCTATAGTAGAAGCCTGCTACATAAGCCATATGTTTTCAGTGGAAAAATAATACTTTATTGAGATTTTGCCTAAGAATACCATCACTTCCATTCCACACAATAAAGAGCACTCTTGGCTTCCTTGGCTCCTGAAGTCTTTTATGAAAAGCAAACTACAAATGAGACATTGCCCAGAGATACTTAATCCTTTTGTGTTTGATTTCAGTCCACTCACTATAGTATGAGTATGAATACTATAAATGAGTACTATGGTATAGTATGAATTTATAGCAGCCTATCCTTTCACACTTCATTCATAACCTCATTTCATGAACTTGTCTTCTCCCCACCTCTCTCTCAGTTAGCTAAAAAGCTATTAAAAATTTGTAGCTAAAAATGATTAAGGTGTTCCCTTTCTATGCACACTGAATGATAATCTGTTGGAAAAAGACAACTGTCAGGTTTGTCAAGAACCTGACTAATGCTGTGATTTTGTTAACTAGCAATGGAAGTCTGGGTGGGTTTAATTTGTAACCAATCAAGTCCCAGCAGGATAATGACAATTAAAAGCAAATCTTAAAAGCGCCTTTATCCCATATTGCTTCTTCCCAGGCTTAACTTAATTCCTGTTCCTCTGCTTCCCAGGGGAATGCCACCTCTAAAGCCAACCCACTACCAAAACCTTGGCACGCAAACCCATTTCACAGCCAAAGAAACTAGTATTTCAGGTTTCATTTGATTTTACTAACAAATTGTTTGTACTGTTTACATGTAAAACATTGCTATAATTTTTATGTAAGTGTTTTAAATACATAACTGGTCTTTAAAAATTAGTATTTGTGGAAAAATATTAAAGGTAATAAATAGCTGTGATATTCAAAACGAGGACAGAGCTATGAAACTAAATCAGGGATCCAGGCATCCATATTTCTTAAAAGCACGATATTTCAGTTAAGATGTAGCCCTGTAAAGGAAAGCTATATATTAAACCACTAAACCCTTTAGAACAAAAACAAACAAACTCCTCATTACTAAGTATACAGTCATTACTGCTAACAGGAAAAAGAATCTACAAGCCAAAATGTTACCTCCTCACTTACCACTGGAAAAGAGATTGGTCCTTGGTTTATTAAATCAATGACACTGAGCACTACAAGTAGATCTAGCATATTTACTAATATAATTTCTGAATATACTGAAAAAAGAATTCTTACTTGTCTTAGTTGGTCTTTATACCCTGAAAATGACTGATATACTTCCATGAGCCAATATCTTATCTGTTCTCTTGGGAATAATACCTGGGGGAAAAAACTTGTCAGTAGCAGAAATGACTGAACAGCACAGCTGGTATTGTTGGAGAGACTGTACAAGAACTTTCATTTCAAACCAAATCTCAAAGCACACATTTGGTGCCACTGCTTGATTATTTCCTTGATTCGAGATACATTTTCATGCATTTTGATGCTTTTGTGACCAAAGTGTGACCATATTTTAAGCATTACTATTTGTGGCACATAAACCCTGTTTATGGCAGACATTTAAATTTACTATCACTGTGGCTGATGTTTAACCTATTACATGTGATCACTTAACATGACCCAACCATTGGTGAGCAAGACATGAAAAATTCTTCTACCTTTCTCATGTTTCTATAGGTTTTTCTAAGTATGCACTTTGGTAACTAATGGAATAGCCAGTCCACGTGTTTATTATCAAAACACAAGACTCTTTTATTTAAAGGAAATGGTTTGAACTGGGAATATTAACTTTCTGTTATTGTAATAATATTAACTGTATAATTACAAAATGTGAAAATGTAGAGACCACCTATTTATTTCATTCAGTACTGTATCCGTCTTCCTTCTTTAGGATCAAAAAAAAGACCCTTCATCTTCTACAGGCCCTTGTAACAGGCCATTTACATCCACATATTACATATATTACATATTCTCATAAGAACTTTGGGGTACTTTTATGACTATAAATAAATGGAGAAAGGATTATTTTAATGAGGAAATCATAGGAACATCTATAAAGCTTAGAAAGTCATATGGTAAAAACAGCTGAACTCTACATGAGGGTACAGAGAGTATGTACATAAGCTTCAGCAGCATGGGCAAACTTCTTAACTATTTAGATGAAAAATTAATTTTAAACGAAGAACTTGATTTGTTCTAGTTTTTTGAAATTGACAGCTCCATAAAAGTGATGCTTCTTTTCAGTGACAGGTTTTGGGGGTTTTTTGAATTAATACAAGAAAGTTGAATGACCTTTTTCACTTGGGTCTAAGCTGTCACATAAGCAGTTCATTCATTCTCTGCTTACCAGAGAAACCATCTCAAAGACTCACTGATCTGAATCACCATCCAAGCACAGGCTGAGCACTAGAGAGCACAATTCATTTCATACAGGCAGCACCTCAGGTTTCAATCTGTATCAGTACTGACATGCAAGCTGCATGCACCAGCTTGGTCAGGAAGCATCTCTGGACTCCAGGTAAATCGTACCCATTTTCAGGAAAAGCACATGTGAGTATCCAGTGAGCTGCTCCTCATGGTGTCTTCACAGTTCCGCCAGGGTGTGCTCGATAGCACAGACACTACTTTAGATCGTGATAAAAATCTCCCCATCGTAAACAAGAAATAACACTAACAGGTACTTGCTAGCACTGAATCACCTCTCTTTATTGCAATGTTTCTCTTTATTACAGTATCATTTTAATTAGCACTTACAAGACAGGCCTGTGAGATCTGGTGAAGCATGGGGCACACACAATGGGTTCTTAAGGCATCCATTGCTGTCTGTTTAATAATTATGGTGATATGCTGAACACTACCCAGAATATTAGATATTCATTAGGATGTTATCTTTGCTCTCTAGGAGGGATTTTATATTTTCATATTAATTAAATATATGCTGTGGAGTTAGCCAATTTTAAATACTCATAAACACAGGGAAGATTAATTTTTATCTGTGTTTGAGTTTCATAAGCTTATACTGTTTGAAAAACTCCAAACTCTGGATAAAACTTGTGTCTTTTATTGATGCTCTCTGTCCTTGCTTGATCCCCAAAAATCTCCCCAAACACAGCTAGTGTTCAAACCACCAGTTCAAATAAGGGAGAGTGGAGAAGGATAAATCATTATACAACTGAATTTCTTACATAAACTCTGAATCCTAGGAAAAGGAAACAAGCACCAATCGGTTTCTGCCACAGTGGATAATAAAAGCAGATCTTACAAAGGCTTTTGCTGGTAGGAGAGGCTCCATAATTTATTCCCAACAGTATTTTAATTTAGCCAACCTCAAACAAAACAAAAAGCACAGAAGGAATTGCAATTCTGAAATGTTTTTCTCCAAGTATTTCCCAGGATTACTCTGCTTTAACTACCCTTGCTGAAGGTCGTACTTTACATCAAAAGCAGCCCTTATTTTGCTAGTTTCCTCCTCTAAAGCCTTTCCAATTACTCATTTCCCCTGACTTCTCAACTATCACAGAGGAATAAAGAGGGCTGAATAGAGCAGGAAAGAAAAAAGAGAGGACAGAGAAATTCAGTTTGTCAAAACTACTTCCCCAAAATGAGAACATTACAACAGTACTGTATCAGACATATTTTGGCAGCTTCTCATTAGAAGCTTTATCATAAGCATGTTTTCAAAAATAACTTTAAAAGAATATTTATAAAACTATTGATCAATTTTTCTACTTCATCCCTCAAAAAACACGTTTTTATGGTAGACTATTCAAAGAAAATCTCGAATCACATAGAGTGAAACTTGTACTACAAACATTTTTCCAGATTTTAATTCTCACTTAAGCAAAATAAATTTTAAATTCACACTCTGATAATGAAGAAAAATGAACATGACCAAAAAACTTGCTAAGCCTCATATTTTTCTCTGTAAGCATAGGCCATTTTTTCTGCTCATGATTAAATGCATACCCAAAAAATTTTCACATCTGAAGAAGCTACCTTTAGAAGAAAAGTAGAAGGGCATGAACTTCTTATAGGAAAATGTAAAAACACTCTCTTTTCTCTCTAAACCTATTTTGGGGAGTTAAGGAACCTTACTTTGTTTGAACAAAGGATATCTTTTCTCTAGCATTCAGTTCCACTTAAGATACTGGTTTATCCCTGTTACACAGCATTTTATGTAGAAATGGACATTCTTTAAATTCAGAAAAAGCTGCAGAAAACAAGCTGCAGCTCAAAATTAAAATCAATATATTTCCCAGGATTACTCCATTCCAAGTAATTTAGCTGAGGGGTGCACATTAGCTTAAAAGCTAGCCCTTAGTTTGCAAGCTTGATGCATACATTTCCATTTGCTTTTCCCCAACTTTCAGGTGTCCACACACAAAATTGTATCCCTGATGCACATGCAAGAGTTTTTTCTCTTACTGTGAATTATGTAAAGGTACATTACAAACATAATACATAGTTGTGCTGAAGCAGGAAAGGAACATTTTTATCCACAGCCACAAAGGGTGGTTCAAATGCTGATCATGTATGGATGGCAGCAGTGGTCACACACCTTTACATTCCCTGATCATACTTAAACTGAAGCACACTGTCTGGGCAGAAGGCACAGGAAGTGTCCCAGAGATGGAAGACTCTGGTTCATGAAAGTTAAAGCACAGTGTTGGAGTCAGAGACACAGAAAATATCGCCTTATCTGTGCTGACAGGCTCTGACACCTAGGAGAACACAGAGTTTACCTTAAAACCATGGAGAAAGCTTCTAAAGTTGAGATACTAATAGTGCAGGTATGTTAGATAAAATTGTGTGAAGTCACAGGGTGAAAAATTTAGAGTTTGAAGTTTTAGCTATATTAGTATGTGAGATACAAGATGGAGGATCTAGGGCATTGTCCCTCTCTTCTTCTTGTATCTCCCCCTTCATCATCTTCTTCTAGGGGTTTTTGGGTAGTCTGCAGTGATTGGATAGTAGAGGCTCCGTGCCAGTCCCCAAGAGTCAGGTCATTGGGTCATTAAGAAAAATAAAGTGCTTGGTATTTGACTATTGGGAAAATAGACATATAAAAGTTGTGGGAGAGATTCCTCTGGGCACCATTTCTCCTCTTGCTAGATTAGTGTATGTAGCTCCTTATAGTTTGTGTGTATGAAGCATGGATAAGGAAAGAATAAACAACTGAGCCTGAACAGGAATGAATGAGCCTCTCTCATCAGTCCTAGTCCTGCAAGGAATGCCTGATCCCCAAAGAGATGTTGGAGGATGCTCAACAGCACAGCTTTCACCAACACCACACAGAGATTCAAGCTCTGTACAGAAAATTTCTTCACTGATATACTTTGAAAAGGGGTACTATGATAATATTTTAATATTTATGAAGAATTTAACACAATAAAGAGATTAAAATATTTTCCTACCAGTTTACTAAATTTTATAAATACCAACACCCACAAGTTTCTATATTTTACAAACATCAGTATTTATCCATCATCATAAGAATAGATTCAGTCTTAGTGATCTCATGAGCTGCATTTAGCTGATATTGCACAAGTTACAACAAGCCCTCTACACCACCACCCAGCAGGACACACTGGATCCCATATTTCCCTAGCCTGCTATCAAAAGCAAACCTGCAGGAGCCCTGCAATATGCCTTCAGTCATGTCTGACATTTTAACAGCTTCTCTGCTACTGGCACGCAAAGCCAGAGCAAAGGCACGGTAAGAAGGCAGAACACAACCATCAGTCTTTGTTACACCTGAAACCTTGGTAGCAAAGCCAGAGGTAGCAACGTCCTCTGCTCAGGCACAACACACACATACCCACACTAAACTTTCTCCTCCCTGTTACTGCCAGAGAATACAGTTTGCTTCTGGAACAATCTACAGGTCCTAAATGGCACTGGATCACACGGCTTGAACCAAATTCTTGGTTTTTCCTGCTGTCATCTCTCATGCACCGTAACCCCCTCCCAGCTCAAATTCACATCCACCACTTTACATACAAAGAAACAACATCTACTGGAATTACAACAATTTATTCAGACCTCACTTCAGCATAAAAAATCCACAAGGAAAGAAGACTGAAGGACTAAAAAGGCATCATAAAGCACAGTCTGTGGGTCACTGCATGAGCATAGCTATAACAAGAGAATAAATCACAATACCACAACACAAAGTAGCACTTACTTACAACATTATCCACATGCTGCTTCTCTTTCTTACTCAAACTGCTATGGAGCCAGGGCTGCTATTGCAGCTCCAACACCATCTGCAATCTCACAGGTACTTTTGAATCACCATTCACCTCTTTGAGAGTGAAAGAGCCCAGATCACATTGCCTATCCTGAGCCTTTCCCTAGGTTAGAACTTTGAGTCAGCAGAATCCATAGTCATTTCCCTGAAGAGGGGCCAAAAGTTCCCACTGCACTTTTCCTTCAGAGGCAAGGCAGCAACTACCCCATACCTGCCTTGCCCTCAGGTGTTCTCAATCTCCTGGCACTGCCCCCAAGGCCAAGGAACAAAATTAATTAAAGTCATTAACAGCTTCAGCTGGGCTGGCCACAGCTGTGTCAGATCCTCACTACAGACATTCACATATTAAACACATCAAGCACACCTGGGTGGCAGGGTTAGTATTTACTGAGGTTACAGGAGAAATCACTTTGAGCACAGACAGGGATTTTATTTTGGAATAGGTGACTTGACCTTCAAGGTTACACCCTACAGTTAAGAGAGCAAATGGGAAGGAAATATGATATAGCTGCATAATAATACTTTATTCATTATACTAGCTGAAACACATCAACGCCTTCCTTCCTCGAGATTTTGTGTGTTCTTACACACCCAAGTAGGCAGGTAAAGATGAGTCTGTGAGAAGGTACTCCATGCTCAGCCCTCTTGCACCCCCCAAAAATAAAATGGATATTATTATTAAAACTTTCATCTCACTAGACATCCTGGAGAAGAACCTATAGAGCAAAGCTTTGATAAGTCTCACTGATTGCTTATGTTTTCAGCACATTTTGAATGTAGAAACAACTCCCTGAAGAAAAGACATGTTCAGAGGAAATGTATAGGAAAGAAGCATCAGCAGCAGGAACCCATATGCTTCCTGTAGGGATTAATACCTGTGAGGAATGCTGGGAGTCTGCTCTGGGGGGACTTCAGGACAGGTTATCCTTACCCAACAACGTCCTCACTGTGCTGGGAGAACAAAGCAGTTCTTACCACTTACAAAGTACTGCACTCCTAAGGAGAGATACACAACTTCATGGGACTCACTCAGAGGAAATAAATGCCAATAAATTAAAAAATCATATAAACGAAGATTTAAAAGTAACACCTTCTGATCCAACTGTGGTTTATTTAGTAAACAATTTTACAAATACCTAAATGTTTTCATCTAAACAAACAACTTGAATATAAGCTTTCATTTTAAATCATATGAGTCCACCACAGCCATGAAGTGTGAGACAAATTTCAAAGGGAATATATCTATCCATAGGCAGAATTTGATTTTCTCTTTATAATTAATCAGTTAACAAATTTAATATAGTCCTTGCCTCTATATGTATAGTCAAAAATTTAAATTACATAGTTAAGACATTCTTGCTCATCAGAAACAAGCAGGATTAAAAGATTTTTACTGCAGACAAACTAACATGAAATTCGAAAGATCGTGTTGTTTTTCTAAATATTGGGGGGGACTGTTAAATTTATATGAAAATATTTCTTTAAAGAAAATAGATTTAACCTTTTCTCAAGACTCAGGATATTCTGTAAAAAATTACTGATTGTTTTAACAGCCAATCTGATTGTTTTACAAGTTTCCAGAGTACCAGAGCCGCAAATGCACAATAATGTTTTGGGAGAATTTAAAAAGAAAGGGAAAACCACTCAGAGAATCATGATCTGCTCTCATCTGCCTGGTCCCAGAAGCCATTCTATCTTCAGGTATGTTAAGAGTTGCATTTTTTTTTCTCAATGCATGTCAGGTCCTTTACAGACTACAATATCTGGGGACTTTAACGCTCTTACACCCTTCAATCCCTTCAAAAATGGGATGAGCTCCTTTGTAAAGTTACAGTAAAGGATATCCTTGGAACAGCTGGCATGAGAATTCGCTTCCTTTCTCCTTCAAATCACCAGATCACATCACTCTTCACAGGACAAAGGAAAAAAAAGAATGCATAAAAAAGAAAGATATGAGGACTTTAAGATACTGCCCTCATAAACAGTCTGCTAGACTCTATAAGCTTGCAAGTTTCTAACATGAAATTCTGCCAGTGTGATTGCTGGACTAAAGGATTTAAACTTTATTCTATTGCTCTTTACCTCAATGATAAGATCTAACAATGACTACTTGTATGCTGCCCATCAAAAATGTTACATGGATCAAAGGTGAGAAAATATGACATACCCTAAATGTGCTCAACACATGTGAGAGAAGGAGGTAAAGAAAACAATGAGCAAAGATGTTAACATAATCAAACTGTTATAATCAGTCAGGACTATTTATGTACTCATGTTAAATTGAGTTCTACCAGAGTTCTAGAAAATTAGACTTTAGAATTGGAATTTAGAAAATTAGAAATGCACATAAAAATCTTCGCTGCAGCCATTATTCAATCTGCAAAAATTAATAACTGTTCCAAATTAATTTTCATATTTCCAGACTTCTATATTCATACGAGTATTGGAATGAATTTATTCATCAGAAGTTCTAATATTTGGTCATTTGATAATAGTTGATTAATTCTGGCACAGGAGTTTTCAGCTGGGCTGATTTCATTTACAGTTATATGGCTGACTCATGTTTATTGTGTACAGCACAGTTAATGTTGCAAGTAGTACCACTAAATAATAATGTGACTAGTTACAAAATCTGTAGGACAATTAGTCCTTATATATTTTAAATCCATTAAGCACTCCTATCTTTAAACTAGATGTTACAATTTGTAAACTGAATAGCTCTTTGGTCTGTACTTCCCATGTTAGCTCAGTAAAGTAATGTTTTCCGGGCAATTAAAAATCTAAAATAATCTGAGAGCACAAAGTCCTGCTGAAAGTGCAGCAATATATTAAATGGGTGAGGTTTTTCTCCAAGGAATCAAATTGCAAAAACTGCAAAAGGCAGGATTTTTTTCGTCATCTCTGACAGAATCAGCAAATGTAGCTTTGCCTTTAGCAAAGGTGCTTACATGGACCTCCTGATAAAGAGTAGGGAAATGTCAGATGAGCACTGAAATGATAATAAAATATTGTTACATTTCAGTGTTATTAATACTATTATACACACAGTGTTATATACGTTATTGTACTATTTCCACACTTTTTCAGAATACATGACAGAAAACCTATTCATGTCAGAAGGTGAGAATATTAAACAAGTTATGTGTTTCTTTATAAAAATATGGATTATTTAACAAAACAATAGATGTAAAGTACACTTGCTTCATACACTAACTATACGTACAATCTGGTAACACTGAGATGTAAGAGACACAGAAATATAATCTGTAGAAATAGAAATATAATTTGGAAATAAAAGCTTATGGGGAGGTTTTGTAATGAAATAGCAGTTTAAAAGAAGGAGCTAAAGCAGAGAGATGCAGGGAAGTTTTGGATGTGCTAAGCAAATGAATTCTGCAGTTGTAACAAGTAAGGTAAAGTTTTGAAACCTTTCCTGCCTCCAGACACAACTCTGTTCCCCAGGTAGAAAGAGAAATAAGAGCTGCACTACTGCAATATCCATGTGGAATACAGTGTAGACAACTGCATACATAAAGTTACATGGCTAATGGAAACACCATCCTAATAGCACAAGGGAGAGCATCTTTTAAATCACAGATTTCTCTCCTCTCCAAAGTCAACAGGTTCATGTTCATCTGTGCCTGTAATGAACATGTACATCTGAACTTATTCAACTTTCTAAAACAGGAGAATATCTTAAAAAATACTTTAGGTTACCTTAATAGGACAAGATGTAGAACGTTTTACCACATAGAAGACTTGCCAAGAAAATGTAAGCAGAGAAATATGAAACTGCTTTGCTTTAAATATAACATTTGATAACAAGAGTTGCAATTACTAAGCAAGGACATCAAAGACAAAACACATACAGTCTGAAAGAGTTTAAATGCAAATTACTCCTTCAAAAAGACACAGCTTCATGCAATGTAATTAGATACCTACCAATTATAGCATTAGAAGATTAATAGTAAAATACAAAATATAAGTAGGAATGGGAATACATAAGACACAACAGGACCTTTTTTTTATTTCCCCAGAAATACCATTTTTTATTGATGTTAATCATTAAACAGGCAGACAGAAAAAAGAAAAACAAGCTGAGGCTATAAGACTGAGATTTTCTTCTTCATCACTTCTCTTTATATCTGTCATGCTATCTTCCTGATATCAAAACCTGTTCCTCAAGGTTCTCTTCCAGCCCTTCTCTTTCTCAGCCCCATCTTCCTCTTCTCTAACTTGATTTAATTTAATTTAATTCAATTTAAGGAAATCCTTCCTTAAATTAAATAATGGTGTTTGGCTTTACAGGTTACACGCTCTTGCAGCAGGTTTTAGAGTTTTAAACAAATCAAAGAGGGAATCCTGGCAGAATTTTCCTGTGCTGGATATGGGGGGGAAGATTGAGCTAAAATGAATGCCAATAAATGAAGTCCAAGCCCTAGGATTCTCTATTACAGCATTTTTCCATTCATAGGCGAAATGTAAGACAACGTTAATGAATTACTTTTCTTCTTCATATATCACATTATACTTCAACTAAAGATAGATTTTGAAGTTTGTGGCTTGACAGTACAGTAAATCTGGCTTTAAATTTGACTGCGTTGGATCAAAATCAATACAGTCATACAGGATAAAAATGCTGATCTAGCACAGGCTCCACCTGCTTACTCAAAATCACTCCGAGCATTCACAGAATAATTTCCTACCAACCACTTTTCTGCTGAATAAGATGTCTCAGTAACCCCTTTGTACAAGGAGACATTACAGAACAAATCTTGTGACTAACCAAGGTAACAAGAGCTCCACAACACAGATCCCTTGTTCTGTAATCTGCCAGATTATTTGATTTCCCACTCAATCACACTGAGATCAACTTTGTACAGCACTGCATGATTAAATTACATGGAGCAGCCTGTGCCCAGGTTAGACAGAAACACAGATGCTTCTGGGGTAAGAAAGCAGCATCCAGATCTTCAGGGGCCAGGAGTGCAAATAAACTGTGACTGCGGGTTAGGAGCGCAGCTGTTTCCAAGAGCTGGATGAACTCCTAATTGTCTCATTATTGACAGTTCCTCTTTTAGGTAAATACCTGTTTCCAGGAACTTCTGCGCTCTTTGCCCTGGAGGAGTTGAGCTACCAAATCTAAATCTCAGCATGCTTTAATTCCGCCCTCTGGAAGTGGGCTGAAGGGTTGTGTGCTTCCAAGATACAGAAGGACAAATGAGCCAAATGGCTATTGCTCTTTGAACAAGTTCAAGAAATACTGAACTTTAAAAGCTGTACCTGTAATGACCCCAAGAGGAAACCACACTTACACTGCCCCACAAGGAAATAGGACATAAGAAAGGCCAAATCTGCACAAAAATAAACAAGAAACCCAAAAAGTAAGTTTATATGAGAGAGAATCTGAATAAAATTTTAAGTGTTGGAATACGAAACTTCATTTTGAGAGTGACAACACTATGGAAACTGAACACTAAAAAGTATGCATTTTGCTTTTAAATTGCTTTCTACTGTCTCAGCTTATAAACACTTAGAATCTACAACTTGACAACATAATTCAGTTTTATCTGATATGGTTTTCCCATCATCTGTCTTCAAATAAATATCTCAAATAATGTGTAAGCAGTTTTACCTAGAATAAAAATCTGTAACATTAGAATAAAAGTCTGTAATACTGTTACAACATGAAAGTGGCATTTAGTAAATGCAACCAGAAAACAGAATGTGATTCAGTAAAAATTAATATCCTTAACTGATGCACAATGAAAACACATTTTCCATCAAACCTGTTTAACGCAGCTTGTTTTCTCAAGCCCAAGGCAGGAGAGGCAGCTGGGATCCTGTGAGGAAAGAGCCCACAAAGCCATCATAGATTTTTGCCTATCCATACTCCAGCACAAGGAATTAAAAATACCAATATGATGTTTTGTCCCCTGATTATTTTACTTTTTTCTTTTAATTCTTATATAGGTGATCAGATGCCTTCAAAATTTGCAGCTTCTGTTTCCCTGACTTCCACCTTCTCCCCTGATTAGGCAGAAGACAGAGGATGGCCTCTAAAGGAAGTTAGACCTGGGGAAGGGCTGGGAGGTATTTCAAGTTGGTGAAATACAAGAGACTCTGCTATTGGTGCTTGGCCAGTGGGAATTCCCAGTTTTCAGTTAGGGAGCTCTAGTCCCTTGTTCTATCACAGCTATGCAAAAAAACCCTTTGGGGACCTGTTTTGCATTTAGTGTCAAAAAAGACAGCTTTATTTTAGGACTGAGAGCAGAACTGTTCATAAACACCTGTTCATAAAGAGAGATAAGTAAAAATGCAAAACTCAAGATTATCATACCCTTGGGGGTTGGTGTTAAGATATAGGCTTTGAAGAAAATTCACACGTGGATTCCAGAAATTCCTAGTTTGAATAGAACTAGTTTGGGTTTAGGTCTCTCTTTAATCTCCATAGTTTATAACCCGTGTTTTACATATTAAACTAGATGCATGTCAAGAACAAAAAAACCTAAAAATTATAGCTCTGAGACAATTCTATTTCTTTCCTCACTATACATGGCTAAAAAATGCTCTAGATATTACCTAAGAGACAATACAAAGCAAATGGATACATTTTTGAAGATCAGGTATAAGATTGGCCGTATTTCACTTAAATCTTCAAAGAAACAATGAAATTACTCTTAACAAGCTACTAAAAAGCCTGGCATGCAAAAAGTGCTGAATTATTTAATAAAATATGTTGAAAATTTCATATAAAACATCAATTAATTCCTTGCTTTCTAAACATAAAAAATATTATAACTTAAAGCTCAAAGCGATTTTAAGCAGTACCTTTCATGAATTCTTCCCTCTTCCACACAAAAAAGTGTATGCTTTTTTCCAACCAAAAGGATGCACCAAGCATATTTTCAAAAGGCACTTACTGGGAAAAACAAGTTGGTGGGAAATGTTTTAGTTAGTTATTCTATTAGAGGGTCAGGTTCTGAGTCTAGGTTCTGGATGTCAACAAGCCCAATTCTTCCTCATTAGCACTTTGGATTTCTACAGGCAGAGTAAAAATACCCTTATCAGAATCCAGACCAAAACAAATAGATAAGAGAATTAAGAACAATGAATTCGAACCTCAAACATATAAAAAATTTTTGAATTAAACATTTTTTTGGAGAATCTGATAGCATATTCTGGAAAACACAGTAGTGTGAGATGACCCACAGCACTAAAGCATTTGGTAATTTCATTCCTCTTCAAGAAAGCATACAAACATGTGTTTAACTGTAATCACAGAGCATCTTACTGCTTTCATCTGGACATAATCATTAACCATAAACACGTTCTTAAATGCCTCACTGAAAAGGGATGAGATTACTCACACTCCCACAGTTAATTTTACACTTCTGTGTAGTAATGGCCTCTTGGCAGGCTGAGCTGTGCGTGCTGACAGCAGCACACGAGCTGTAGTGCCCTGCAGCAGAGCCTGCACGGTGCCTCCCTGCACGCTCCCCAGCAAGGTGTGGGGTAGCAAATGTCAGTCTCTGCACAGGGTCCTCCAGTGAGACCTGGCCAAAACTCTTGTAAAAAACTACAGCCAGTGAGTTGAGCCAGTTCCAAGAAACTTTCTAACACTGAAATTCATTCTTTTTTCAGTAAAGCCACTGTTAAAGTTAATAGCTATTGCCAAGTCCACTTGTTAGGTGCTAAGATTAAAGTCTAGCTATTAACAAGCCGAAATCAGTGGCGGTGAAGGCTGCAGAACCACACTTTTGGTATATACAAAGACTATCTTCTGTAAAATATCGAGCTTATTTCTGCACAGAGCCTCAAGCTATGGTACTGGAGATGCCAGTACTGTATGTCAACTCTCCCTCTCTTAACTTACCATATTTATGGCCCTTATGACTGCCATGTCTAACTGCCTTCCCAGAAACTGGAAGATAAAAGTAAACCAGACAGAGCTCACAGCAGCAAGCTGAAATCCACTTCCAGGAAATTAAATTCAGTTTAGAACATGTGTCAAATATCAAGCCCTTCTTCTTGGAATAAAAACTGTGCTACAAAAGGCCCAAACAAATTCCTTCCAATTCGCCCACAATTTCAAACGTAGTCATGTCAAATTGTTTAATCCAGTAAAAAGCTGGTAACCAGCAACGAGACAGACAAACAAGCATATGAGCACTTTAAGAAAATAGGATCTGTGAATCTAATAGAGATCAACACTGTAACCCAGCTGTTTGGTTTGTAGCCACTTGCAGAGCACTGCATTTAGCATATAAGCCACTTGTCACAGCTGTTCCTGCACTGAACTGAACCACTCCTCCTAACTGGATTGCTGTACTGGATTGCCATGCTACACTGACTGCCAGGACAAGGTTTATTTCACATCTAGGCAAAGAAACTGCCTTTGATAAATGCTTGTTATGAAAAAGAGTATCACCTGCCCCAAGGAACAATAACCCCGAACTATGTCCATCACTTGGAAAAGACTTAACCTACTGCCTCCCATTCTTCTGTCACAGTTCCTGAAAAATCCTCTACCCACCTCATAATATTTCTGCAATTAAGGCACCTGTCATTTTGCAGTCTCAAAGCACAAAACAAGAATTTAAGTATGCACCTTAAAAAATAATGCATCTCAAGTAGCTGATTTACTTTCATTAAACTGAAAATATTTTTTAGCATCTACATTGACATGACTGGTTTTGTTCCTGTAATTAACAGCATTCCCAAAATCAATTCTATTTTTTACAGAGCAAATTAACTTGAAAAGGGATGTTCAAGTTAAAACAAGGTAGCAATCTAGAATTAGATTTGTCATTTAGCTGTTTCTCAGCATTTAAGAAATATACAAAACCAAATTGCCAGTTTTTGTCTGCACAATTCTTTAGTCAGCTGAATTACAGTCAGATTTAGAGAAAAAACTCAGGCATCTGCATGGTTACACATTATGTTTTCCAGATAAACTCTGTGATAATAATAATAATAAAGTATTTATTGATAATAAAGTAAAATCAGTAAGAGATATTAGTTAAATTTTTAGATTCTTTGGCCCATAATATGTGAGGATGAAAACATTCAGTGAAAATCAGAGGATAATATGAACCAATAAAGTGGAGGGGAGGAGAACAAATTAAAATACAGACCACTTACCAGCCCCAAATTTTGAGGCAGTGATAAAATAACTTTTGAGGTTCTAAAGCTGAGAAAAAATATTTCATCCCTACCCTAGGCAATATATTGTCTATATTGTCTATATTTAAACTTGTTTTAAAAATAACTGAATAGGTTCACACATGTCACAAGATCACATTTTCTTACTTTCCAGTTCAGCAGTTGCTCTGGTGCCCTTGACCTTTTGGCAATTCCAGCAGGGAGACTGAACAGTGGACAAACACACACAGAACTGCAGCATCTTTTTGGGTCTTTCACATTTGAGACTTTAAAGAAACATTAGTATGACGGTGAGGGAAAACCTGACTTGCCTTTAGCTTTGTTGTATTTAGCACACCAGTTGTTTGTAAATAGGATCTCAGGAGAGAGCAAGATGTGTTAGGTTCTAAAAATAAAGGAAGGAATTGAGGAAAGGGGGAATAGTACCTCTTAGAATGGTTGTAGGTCACAAGAAGGAGGGAGTACAATTTAAATGCAGAGGGAGACTCCTGCTACCAAAAGAAGTCTTATGCATGTGGTGAAAATTACAAAATAACAACGAGATTGATTCTGTTTATAACGCTAAAAAGAGATTAAAAACATTCATGATCCTAACCATCTCCTTCTAATTAGTCTGTGAGAGGACAGCTGTGGCATTGCTTCCCAACAGTACTTTTCAAGATTGGCAAAAAGTGCACTATATGAAATTTCTTCTTCCAAATTTTTTTGGTGCAAATAATTCTTGCTTCATAGATGCCTTAACCTCCCTAAAAATCCTAAAATTACTTTATATTGAAACAGTGTGATTATTTGCAATAAATGTAGGTATTTCAACAAATTAGTAAATAAATTAATTATTTTTCTGAAACTATCTGATATGGCCCAGATCTACTGATAAGCAGGTGAATTACTTATTGTAAATTTTAAGATCTAGAATGAATCTAATGTTATTTGTCACTACCAAATTTGTTAATAAAACAGTCAGGAACAGAAGATATGTTTTTTTCCACTGAGTTCATGAAACAAAAATATTTTTTAACATTTGGGACAAAAATAAGAACAGATAGATTCACTGGCATAAAATAACAGCTCTGTGACTCCAGGCTCACCTAGGAGATTTTAAAGCCTTAAACTGAAGCACAGATTGATCATCATGAAAACTAAAGACAGTTTGCTTTGACTAACATCACAACTCCTATAAAATACTTCTACTGATTTCTAATTTTCTTAAAAAATTTGCTGTATTTGCTGCCATACAAACAACCAATATTTCATTTGAAAATATACAGGTTCCTCCAGATCTGTCCAAACTTATTTCTAAAAGCTACTAAAAATCTAGAGAAGACATTGTAAAGGCTGGCTTATATGACTAGAAATACACAAAAGAGCCTAGCTCTATCTTGTAAGTGGAAAGGTGAGACCTAGTTGTCCCTGTCAAAGGTTGGATTTGATAATCTTGGAGGACTTTTCCAACCTTAACAATTCTACGATTCTGGGATAAGCATTAATTCAGTTCTGAAATCAACTGTTAGGTAGCAAAGGGAATGTTGTTGTTTTGAACTTCCATTCCCAATAAAAAGATTAATGATTAAAAACTAGTTGTCTTTCACATGTTTTTTAAAAAAGAGAATGCTTCAGGAGAATAAAAAAATAATTTTGATAAAAAGCTGAAACAGAACAGCCAGTAAAAAAGACTTTGATGGTGGTAGGGAACTAACTGGAAACTACAGGAAGTTTAGACAGAGGGAAGGGAAACACCAAACACAAAAAAAAGCCTTTTGATAAAGAATGCATGTTGGAAAAATGCAGAGAAGTACTCCTACTTCTTTTCATTAACATCTAATCCTCACCTTTATAGAGCAGCCCAGAGCCCCCATCCCCAGGAGCACTATCCCCAGTGCACTGTGCTGGCTGATTTCTGCTGTATTACAGCTTGAGATTTACTAGGCTGATTGCTTCATGTCACCTCCTGCAATTTTTAACAAAGTACACAGATCCTCACGGAATACTGATAGCATTTGTGGTAACATCTGTTTTTACGAGACAGAACAGCTATCTGTTTGTCAGTCACACTGCATCTGCCTCCTACCTCCATTCACAATATTGCCATTTCCAAATGCTTTTCTCATGTTTTCTTTTTCCTGCTGTTTAAAACTGCAAGTGATGAAACAGCATTGCCACATTTCAGACGCCTCTTCAAACACAATGGGACAACAAAGTGTGTGTCTCTTCATGATGACAATCCCAAATGGACTGCAGCTCCAGGTGCAGGTAAGATGCTTTTGTAGTACATCTACATAATAACTCTATCTCCACGATCCTTCACTTCAGTCAAACAAACAAACTCTTTTGGCATGTAAGACAACAGCCTTGCTCCAGTCTTTTGGCCTTATCAAGTAAGCCAGAAAGACAGGACATGAATCAAGTCTGGCTGACTTTGATGAGCAGTGAAATTTAAACTTCTAGATAGAATGTATTATGTTATTTTAGTTTAACTTCAGATTTAATTCTGTTTACTTGATAATTCAGAGGTTATGTGTTTTATTCATTATTGAGTGATACCCCAAACTACTGAATGTAGAGGGAGGGAGGGACCTTGCCCTTTCCAGTGAAGGGAGTGCTACAAACTTTATTTTCCTCTCAACCATCAATACTTGTGAATAAGAATAAGGAAACACAATGACCGTAATCTCCTTTGCAGCCTCTGCCCTTATTTTCTAACATATTTTTTCCACAACAAATTAAGCACTAAGATGCGAAAACTTTCATCACTCTCATTTAATAAACAAACTTTCAAAAAATGTGGTTTGTTTTCAAATTAGATGCCACATTCTTAATAATTAGCTGCTTTACTCAACTCCTGCTTCTCTATGAGATACTCACAGTCTATAAGATGAAGCTTTTTTGTGCATTATAAGAATAAAACCAGGAGACTTTGATCTCCAGCTAGTAGTCACAAGCATTGGACTGTGCCTGCATGGAGAGTAATTACTCAGAAGCAGGTGCTATCAAGTTATTTTGTTTCTCTGAATAAAAGCCTTCATGGGTAGAATCACCAAACTACAACTGATAAACGGGACACAAACAATTCCCCCTGAAATACGTTAGGTTTATAGTCTAAACAATTCCTGGATAATTTGACAGCCAACATATATAAAAAAGCAAAGCCAACAGAAAAACAATGATGACTTTTTTCGTTTACTTTTGAATTCCATCATCTTTAAGTACAAAGGAAGGATTTTAAAATGTTATGTAAGTTTATGCTGGCTGAAACAGTTTATACACAATGCAAACAACAAAAGAAAAAATAACAAGCCTGTCAAAATCTTAAAGGTAGATAAAGATACAAGATACACAGAAGACACACAGAAGAAATCTTGATTTTTTTATATTTATCTGGGGATCAAAAAAAATTATATTTATATTTTTATACCTTTTCTAACATCAAAAACATTCCCAGGGCACAGTCTCTGGCTGAACCATGAATTCCACCTGGGAGCACCGGGTGCCACAGCAGCAGATGTGCAAACAATTACAAAAGTAAATTCACAGAGTAAAAGTGGTGCCACAGGGATTGAAACCCCATTTTCTCTCAATAGAGGGAATTATAAAGAGCCTTTATTGGATGGAGTAACACACAACTCTAGTTTCTGTGAAACCCTTCCCTTTTCTTAGTGCTTCAAATGTTTCCCACTGGGAAAACAGGTTAGAAAGGTAAGTCCATCAGAATGTTAATTCACAGGAATTCCCGCGAGGAAGAGCCTGATATTGCATTGTTTGCACAAAGTAATGGAAACATGTGAAACAATTTATAAGATTATACTTTTAATTCAGTCTATAAAAGGTATTAGCTAACCTGAATAATGAAATCATTTTTAGAAACTAAAAACAAGTTAAGGTAGAACTGGGAAACTGGTAAAAGAGCTATATCCTCCAGAGCTGAGAGATCACTAGAAGTAATTTTCTTTGGTTAAATAATTACAACATAACAAAACCACAACAACAGAACAAGAGAACCTATGTTTAAATTTCAGGTGAAGAAGAAAGGCAGATTAATTTGGCATGACAGAAACAAAAATCTCAGGAAAAGCACAATTTTCTGGATAATTCTATTATTCCAGTTGACAGAGCCTTTGAACATGAAAATCGTTCTAACCATGTTTGAAAATCTCTGAGAAATTATTCATATAAAGGGAAAGAAGGCTACTTAAATCTTTCAAATCACCTCTTTTTGAGAAGTTTTTGCTCTTTATCTTTTAATATGGTAAATTATACTTGGCACAATGACCTGTTTTAGAATTAGTTTGTTATAGCATAAATTGAATCTTCTGCACTACCTTGTATATTACGTGACACTGGAAGTGCAGTCAAAATTCAGGTCTCCGAATGACTTTTTCACTTAAAAATGCCTTTCAGCTCAAATGATTGGGAACACAAATATGTGCTCTCCGTCACTTTGCTGTACTAAACATTCATCTTTAATGCTGGTGTCAGCACTATTGAAGTTTTACTGCTTGCTTATTTCTTTTGTATGCAAATCTTCAGAATAATGAACCAGAAGCTATCACGTTGCTTGAAAAAGTCTCCAGCAGATCTTAATTGTGTTTATCCTGACTTGGCATGTTTTGTCAAGACTTGGAAAGTGGCAGGTACTGCCTCAACAGTTCAGACTAAAAACTCAGAGTGCTTTAGAATAGATGCAACTCCGCAAGCACTGTCCTATGTTAGGCATTGCAGAGGGTAGCAAATAAACCTATGTATAAAATGCAGCACCTTTAGTGAATAGATATTTTTCCTGAAGCCACCAGTCACCAGTCTGATTCTGTAGCTTGATTAAAAATCTGTGCTTGTTAGCAAATCTGGCCAGGCAATATGAACCTTGGCTGGCACACAGAAGTATTCCCCCTCCCACAAGAAGATAGTCCTACTGCTTGTCTTCATGAATTTTTAAAATTGGTGATCCACTTCTAGAGTTTAAGTAATTTTTGGCTCATCTCTTCAAGGCCTACCTCTACACAAGACGGGTGAAACCTATTCTGTGGAACTGAGCTGGAAATACCTCAAATGGCTTTGTCAGACTCCGGAGATCCTTCATATTCTACTGATAAATCACAGTTTACTTAAATACCTACTTGTTTAAATACTGTCGCTAGTGGACATGAAACAGAAGAGTGGATTCAAATCACAACAGCAAGGTTTGATCCCAGTGAGGCAAAAGCCTTTATTTTGGGGTTTGCAATGCCTTTTGTAAGGTGTTCTGATACAGGTCAACATGATTGGCCAAAGGAACCACTTCTCTGGTGCCACTGGTGGAACAAGAGAAAAACACATTCAGAACATGTGTGTGACATTGTTTTGAGAACCAAAACCTATTTACAAAAAACAGTCTTTGAAAGAGAAAGTTTTCCCAAAAGACTTTCCCTTGGGAATAGATCAGCCACTGTCAGGCTGAAAACTCTCTCAGGCTCAGAAAATCATGTCCACAAATACGCCACTCCTTGTAGAATCTTTCCCATGTTAGCACAGCCCTTTTCTTTCCCCCAGTTCATTCTGGCAACCCTTGCAATGCAAGTGCTCCTCCTGAGCTGCTCCAGATTGCATTCACTCCCAAAGTGGAATGAACAGGCGGATTTAGAAAGCATGCATGGGAATTGCTAACCCACCTCTGAAATGCAAAAACCTCTCAGGTGAAACAAAGCAATTACCTAGGAGTGCCCGCCTCACTCAATTTTTCAAAGCTAATCATTTGAAGTATTAACTGATGTTTCACAAGGTAATTCATAGATCTTGCAGAGGTGTAATTAAAACTGGAGCTCTGAGCGGAGTAAGAATATGAAGGCCTTGCCCTGCCCTTGTCCCTGTGCTTTCTAGGCAAGCAAGCAGGCCCACCGAAAAGCAGTAACACTGAACCTATGCAATGTGTTTTCTAAATGCTAGATCAATAGCCTCTTCAATTCATTCATAGTTTGCTTATCCCAAAGAAAATTAAATACTGTTAGAAAAACAAACGAGAACTTTCAGTTTATTTGCTTAAATAATAAGGGAGATCATTCCTAGCAAGGTTTCCATAGAAACTACTACTGTCAAAGACTGAGGGGAAAGGTTGGGCTCCCTCCCTGATGAAATGGAATGAGCCACACTCCCGTTCCTAGCAGGAGACTGCTCAGCCCTGTTGGCTTCCTCACAGATGCTCTGCTGAGAGCCTGCCTAGAACTCCACCTAAAGGAAGAACTGCTACCTCATCAGCATGTACAAACACGAATTCACAATTAGGGTGCGTTGTTTTTGTTGTGGAGAAGGTTTATCCTGACAGTAAAGAATGATCAACAGCCAAGTACTAGACTGAGAATGCACAGCTGATCTGAGCAGAGAGCAAGAGATTAGAGTGATGCTCAATATTTCCCAGCTGGACTGGGGTATTATACACATTAGCTCTTGTTGTTCGATACTACTAAAGCCCATGCAGCATTGTATTATTTCTGATTTGTTGTATCTAAGCTTGAGCACAGTCTCTGATAATAAAAGGACAAGTCACTAATCTCTGCATCACACAGTTGCTATCATCTGACAATTTTATATTCATACTTTATTGATTCCTGTGAAAGAAATATTCTCTGCTGATTTTTAAATTACATACATACAAGAAATGGCTCAGCCTTATCTCTGCCTTTCTCTGGATACAGCAAAAGTATCAAGATTTTTTTTTTAAGAATGATAGTACAAAGCAGTGTGCTGACAATGTGATTTAGCTGTGCTTAAAACCAGAGAGTAAATCCAGTTTATGACAAAATTGAAATAATAACTTCATCTTATCTACTAGGATAAAGAGAGAGAGAAGCCACACTACTGGGAGAACCCAATTTTGGAGAATGATGCATCATCTTACTTAAGATTTTATTCTTTCTTAAAGACATACTCTTACTTTGTTCTGTCACCAACACTTCAAAAAAAATTCAGTCTTCTATATTAAACGTGTGTCTCTGCGTCTCAAGAACAAATGAAACAAAAAGGAGAAGTTACCTTTGAAGCACTAACTTCCTCTGTTACACCAACACCATGTGAGGAAAATAGCACTGAAACCATTTGACCATAGTGACAGAGAAGAGAATCCAGCCTCATGCAATACAGTATGTTTCTATAGAAAAATGCCTGGTCGTGCATAGTGTCCTGCAAATGTATCCTTGTTAGTATCTCCATATCTCCTGGAAGACAAATTTCAAACCACCCCTCAGAACCATAATAGTCAAGCTTCCCAATCAGCTTGCAAGTGAAATATCAAGAATTTAAAAACCCCCAAGCGCCCCAGCTGCTTTCCATCAGCATGCTGGAAAATACTGCACAAATCTGCCCTAGCACAACTTTAAACATCAGCTAATGGTTTCTCATGCATCTTTCTCATGAATCTCTTTTCATTTGTTCTTCTGATAAAAACAGACACAACATCCTCTGGGCACACGGGCACTTCCAGAACTGTTAAAGGATTCAGCCCTGTCAACTTTCCTCTGCAATTATTCTATAAATCTCTTCTTGTATCATTATACAGAGATCAGGCACTCTAAAGAACAAACCTCTTACTATAGGTCATACATTAATATCCAGCTCCTGTTCTAATTACTGTGACAGTAACCCAATGTATAATTCATACAGTGAAGAATGAGTCTGGCCAAGGCAGTGGTACTTGTTCCCTTGCTGATTCAGAATTACCTCCAGAGTGGTTCTTTCATTTGTGCTCATCAAGAGCTGGGGAAGTTCAGGGCCAAATCAATATAAAAACATGTCCTGCCTCTACAGCCTGGGCAGAAATAGCCTCATCGATACAGAAAATCAATTCATTTTTCTGTAGTTGCATAGGATTAGTGTCAAGGAAGACAAGACACATTTGACTTATAAAATAAGTTTAGAAAAGGCCCAAAAAACCATGTATAAATCTATCATTTATGAAAAAAAATAAACTTAGCATGTCCTCTCTGAGAGTTAAGATTTTCTAAGTATTAGACAATATTCATTTTTAGACACTTGACAATCTCAGACCTCTTTACTTTTGTTACTTTTTTTCAGTATTTTTATAGCTATGACCATATAAAATGCAAAACAATTTCCCTGTTTACTGAAAGCAACAGCAATCAACACCTTTCTGCTTTACAGACACTCAAGTCAAGCAAGCCAAGCCAATATTAAACCAGCGTTCATAGAACACAGATCACCTCACGTGACCTGATGTAAACCCAGGATATCGTGTAAGCAGAGAGGGGCATGACTGACAGCTGTGCTTGCTGCCAGCACATGGAACCTTCCAGCTCATCAGCCCCTTCTGCCAGAGAGCTCAAAGTCTGGGACTTCTGAGGAAGGAACTTAGGGACTTCCAGGTGACTTAGGGAGTCCCTCCTGCCACCAAGTCTGCTGCTTGTAGTGCTCTTTTTCCAGGGAACCTCTCTGAAGCATTGCTTAAGCAGGAGAGAGAAAGCTGGAAGCTTTCCAGTGGAAACAGGTAAACAGTAAAACTACTGTTAATGCACCCGTGTTTAAAAAGAGATGCTCTGGCTGAATGAAGCAGCCCTGCTCATCTGGCTAGGAAACACTATGGGGAATTTTTGGTATGACAAGTAAAAACACTAAGGGGAAGAGAAAAATACTCTTCAGCTTTTAAAATGTCCCCATTTCAGCAAGAAATTCTTAACTTTACTCGACTCTATTCTAGCCACACAGTAGAATATTACATCTACAAGAAAGATCGAACAATAAAGAACAATCAGCATATGGCAACAAAGCTTAAGTGACTGATGCCACACTCCAGGCTGGACTGTGAATGGAACACACCAACACTAATGGCCTGGACTTGCTGAGCTCACACACAGCACAACCCTTCTGGGCATCAAGAGGGCAGAAACAAAGCTCTGTCCATCCAGGCTCCTTCCTAGTAATTGAGTAACAGACTGCTATAGGATATCAGATTTTAATTAGTTGCAATGTCTTATTCTTTTGGGTTGGATTTTTTTCTTTCCTTTCACAGAAAAGTTCCAAGGTCCTTTACTTTTCTCCCTATCACACTGTTAACTCAGTTTGAATTTTTTTTCAGTTATTTCTCACATACACATCTCAAATCCTCCTCTCCGTTCACCGCTTCCACAAGCAGATTATTTCAATTAATATTTACTTTATATTATAACACAGTCACTCTGTAGAGTATCTATTTTGTGAACATTACTGGAAAAACAAACATATTTGCTAAATGGAGGATCTTAATTAGCACTGTTTTCTAGAAGGACTCTATCCAGCCCTATGTCCAAAGACGTGAACAGCAGTTGCCACTGGAACCCACCATTTCTGGAAATTCTGCCTGATGATCTTTTAAAGTATCTAAATTATATATATGCATATACCTTAAGATTATAAAATATAAAATATATTAGAAAGTATGCTGTAATTCCAATTTTAAATTATAGGAAAAAATATATATAATTTGATCTAACGTGCTTTACTGCACCTTGGAGGTGTGATCTGCTACACAATTTGAACTATCCAGTCTAAAAGCAAAATGGACTAATCTGATGTGTTGCCTTTTTTACAAATGTTGCATACACCTTAAAAAAAACCCCACCAAAACACCAATATTGGTGTTAAGGATTTCTCACAGTGTTAGCAGAATGTCACGAGTTTTGTCATCCTGCACTGCAACAGGAGATATTGTTATTTAGTCACATTGCAGCTCCCAGAATAACCTGGTCATATGCTTGCTAAACGAGAAGAATAAGTAAAGCAGACCTTGTAACAAAGGATGTGTTTTCTCATTTCACCAAATTCAGTGATGACATGAACTAGATTCAGGCAGTCAGAAGACTACAATAAATGTAGAGAAACATGAGTTGAGTCAGCAGACTGTGGTAGACACTGACTGGACACGACAATAGTTTAATGCAGGGGCTTAAAAGGTTTATGGAATCAAAGGAGAGAGGAGATTAAAAAAGACATGGTCCTAACCTGAAGAAACAACACAAGGACCCAAGAAACAATATAACACAACACAACCCCCAATATCTGATAACCTCACTTAATTGGGGGTTAGTTTGTGATTTGTGATGTAGTTTGTGTACATCTGAATTGATGTAGGTATTCTGCAATTGGTGATCATCATACATTAAATGCACTTGCGTTTTCAAGCATCACAGCAAACTGAAATAGTTCTTTGCCCTCTCTGGAGTTATTTCCTTCCCCACTTCCTTAAAACCAAGTAGTGAGGAGGTTGAAAGCATTTTGACAGCTGGCTGGCCAGACTGACAAGTGCAGCGGCCCCTGGGTGATGTGCAGTGTGTAAATCCCCATGCATTGCGGAGTAATAATGCACTGACTGCACAAACCCGCTCCAGTTCTCAGCAAGCAACACACCTCAAAATATAGAGAATGCTGCTTTGTGCTCTGAAGAGTTCTATGTAGGTTACCCCTCGATTCAACACTGGGCAAAGAATATAAAAGACAAACTTCAAATAAGTCAGTGTGCTTGGCTGAAATAATCCCAAAGACCTAATTTGAACATTTACAATAAAATTGCACCAGAAATACCAGCAAAAGATATTCTATCACCATTCTCCACTTAAAGAAAAATAACAGAAATTACAGATTTCTAACACTCAAAACAGGAAAGCAAAAATTGCATTTTTAGCAGTGGGAAATAAAATGTGTCTATTCACCACTCCTTTTACATTTTTAAAGAAATGATAGCCATCTCCTCAGTTTTCTTCTTGCTTTCTCACAGCATCTTTCACTTTGAATAAGAACTAAGATCAGCAACCCATAGTCAACTATTCCCATCAATTTCAGAACATTTTTTAAAATTGTTGTAGGATGTTCATGAAGCACTGCATTCACAAAATACCTTTCCTACAATTTTCTTCTAATCGGTAAATGTAATCAACAGAATTCCAATTAATTCATATTTAGTGTTGGTTTTGCTCGTCAAAGAAACTACTCTCCTAAGCTCTTAATCTCATTATTCTCAGAAAGGGCTTGTAGCTTCAATATTTAATGTCAAGGAAAAAGAGATGAAGTTATAAAATAACCACCACTTCATTAGTCATTCCGTGAGTATTTGAAATGAAGACACGGCAATGTACATGGTAAATTATGAACAGAACAACTGTATTGTATCCCCTGCATTAGAATGTTTTTTGCTGTAAAAACAAGTTCGTTTCCACCTCTGGCAAGCACACTTCAAAACTGGCTGGGATCAAAGATAAAAGTGTGTATAGCAGTGGTATCTTGTCTTCTGAATCTCCCACAGGTAACAACAATGCAGAACAAACACTACCTTTTGAATATTTCCATTTTATAGGTATAAACTAATAGACCTCAAAAACCGCATCATATTCCTTTAAAAGACAATAAATAAATAAAAAAAAGATGGACAAGTATGAGTTCCAGGTTAAATTTCTAGAAATATAAAATCAACACATTTTAGCCTTTTCTATTTAACTATTTTACCTTTCTGACCGGCTGATGTATTTTGAATGAATGCTGAACGTTTTTTGGAAAGGTTACAGATGCTCCACAGGCTATGAATAAAAAAGACAACTGCATTTTACAAAGCCATTGATGCAAGAATGGTCAAAACAATTCTCAATGAACTGAAGCTACAGCAACTCTTCCAAGGAATTCCCGTTGTTATTATCAGCATGCCCTAAAACATTAGCACTAAGGGAGCTCTAGGAAAGCCAAGCTGCATCTACCTTTTATCCACAGGAAATCTTTCCAAATGCTGTGACACTGAGGAGAGAGGCTGAGTCAAGGAATGGTTTATGCATGGAACACAAGGCCTTATTATCTCTGTGTTAAGACTACCAAAACTCAGGTCATCCAAGCCTTGTACAAATGTTACTACTCAAAGTTAACTAAATCTTTTCAGAAAATGTTAAAATGTGATGAAACAATTGACTGTAGATGCATCAGCTAAGCAAAATGGCTTTGAGAATAACAATATTTATTTAGATTGATAGCAGTAGACTTGAAAGGTATATGGCCCAATTACTGCCTACTCAATTTATGCAGCTGTAATTCTTGCCCGCATTTTAAGTTGGCACATATGAAATCCAAAATTCAGTGTTTTCACTGGTAGCAAACATTTTACCAGATGGTTACTTAATCAAACTTCCTTGGTAATGCAGAAACTTTGAACTACTAGAGTATATTTTTAAAACATTGATGTATTTAGAAATCTAAAAGCAGTTTAAGCTTTTTTTTATAAATGTATGAAGTCCAGTACATGTATAATAAATACCTGAACAGAATTCCCAATTTCAAAGAGAGTAGATCTAATGCATTTTGGTTTAGAACTTCTCCCTCTGCGCTGGAGGATTTGCAAGTCTGAGAACATCAGAAAAAAGTAGTTTTCATTCTGTTGTCATTGGAACACAACTAAGAACATAAGGATTGTCTAAGGACCTAATTTCAATATGCAGAGCTTGGGAGTACACAAAGATCAACACAATTTTTACACCAGAGAAGTTCATCAGAGCAAGCAAGATACTCCATGCATTAACCTGCCAGCCATAAAGCCTTCTGCTTCCTGCTGGCTTACACCACAGTCAGCTTCCATCCTAAAAGTCTCAAACATAGGATTGGAAATTAATTTGTAGCTGAATACTCCAAATGGGCCTTCTCTGACAGAGAGTCTGATCCAGTCAAAACTGAACTCATCCATCTCATTAGGTTTGTCTGACACAGCTCACACTGGGACACTGAAAAGCTGAAAAACATAAGGCCCATCATAAAAATTACCAGGCTGACATGGATTTGCCATGTCCAGACACGTCCATTCATTTGTAATAGCATCTCAGAGCTTTTTAAAGTGATTTTCTTCTCTACATAGCTCAGAATCATCATATACTCAAAGGACAGGAATAGAGTGGATTATCACTGAAGCTACTTTGATGCCTATTATCTGTACATAATGTTTTGGGAGGTTTGTTCAAATCTAGGATTCTCTATGCAGTGTGGTTAATTAAACAGAGCCAAGACCTAGTCTTTAGTCTAGTTTAAAAATGCATGACTTCACAGTTTGGATATGTATCAATGTATTTGTCCACCAGGTTAAAATTTGTCCTTTTATTTCTGTCATGCTACTAACCTTTAATTATTGAGAAAAAGGCATAGAAAAAAGGGGTTTGAAAACCCTGAAAAGATGATTTTCATACTGGACCAGTGAGGGCTTATTACACAGGCAGAGATATGCAGCATCACTCTGACTCTGTCAGTTTTGAGAAGATAGCTCAGAAAAACAGGAACCACCCAACAACAACAAACTAAAAGCATGAAGGCTGTTTCTAACAGTGTCAGCAGGTTTCAAGTCACAGTTTGAGAGCATGAAACCCACATTAAAGAGAATTTGTACACTTGCTTGCCACAACAGAGTCTTAAGTCAACCTTCAACACACTATTGTGCTATAGGAAGGAAATCTAATTTTCCATTTCAGTCTGCATATCAATACTATCTTCCTGTGGTAAGCCTAGGTCCCTTATTCCCATGCCATATGGCAAATCAAATTCAGAACTGAAAGTCAAGTAACCACAATCAACTGACTGTAGGCAGACTTTAAAATAGGAAATTCCTGTTTTCCTATACAGGCCTCTGCATCTCTCTGCTAAAATATTCATTTATTTTAACTAATATTAATTATTAATTTAGCTCCAAGTGTGTTCCTTTTCCAGTAACAGTAAAGCTTCAGTTTAAACCTGTATTCGGTAAATGTTTTATTGATCAAATACTTGTCTCTTTACGAACATCCTCACTGATATGACAGAAGCAAAAGTTCAGAAAATCCTTTAGGATGCCAAAATTTGAAACTTCTTTTAACTAACTTTTCAGCACGATGTCTGAACTAAGAATACAGAAACAATTTACAGGTACATTAAGCCACAGAAATTTTTCTGCTCAATATCTGAATTAAAAGCCATATTATAATATTCAGGACAGACTTTTTGATTGCCCTTTTTTAATTGCCTTTTGCAATTTTTAAAATTGTATATAAAAAGGGACAACACGTACATTTAACTATCCTGCTTTGTGTCTTCATTCTCTCTTTTTCATGGAAACACAGAAACAAGACAAGTCTGCAGGAACAGGCAGCAGACGTTTCTTTCATCTTTACATTTCTCTATCTGCTCTCTCCTCATCCTCTGCATGCCAATAGACATCTGTACCCATAAGAGAATACACAGGGAGATGTCCAAATATTTTTTTTGGTGGGTGTCAATATTTATTGCTATCACCAAATGACATAGCTTTACTTACAAATTACTTGCAAAGATTGCTCATGGGAAGTAGAGAATAACTTCTTTCCTCTTTGCTTGTGCATGTACAAACTTTCACTTTTTCTTTAGTAAACTCCCTTATCTCAACCTCTGAACTGTCTTCAATCTTATTTTCTCTCCCCTGTCCAGCTCTGAAGGCTTGGTCAGCACCTGGAATCCAGCCAAGGTCAACCAACAACATTCCCTAACTCCTGGGTATTACTGGGAGTATTAGTATTACTGATACTGCTGTTCTTTATAGCAAGGTAAATTTTAAGAGATGTCTGGTTCAGATCAAAAATATTTTGCTAAGAGATTTACAAAAACATAACTTATTATCACTTATGACATGGACATGTGCAATGAATACTTAGGTTTGGTCATTCATTCCAAGTTAAAATGCTGTATTCCCCCATAACTGTTATTTCCCTCTAAATGTGCCTGAATTTCTTTCAATCTGCCAATGTGGGATGATTGTCAGACACAGAGCAGTTATCAAGACTTCTAGAAGCAGTTGGAAGGATCCTGTGCCTTCAAGGTACCATCTCCAGAGAAGGCACTTGCGCTTGGAAGCACAACTGACTGAACATGACTGAGTCCAGGCTATGGAGATAAAATAATTTTTCCACTGATATTTTAAGTTGCATTTTTGAATGCAAGCCTCTCAATTTGTTATGTTATGTTAATAGTACAAATCTCACTTCTTTCCCAATGGAAAATTACAGTCAAATGTCTCTCAGTTTCAATTTCATTCCAATGATATATCTGTGGCCATACAAAGCAATCATTCTAGTTTCCTCAGAGCTGAGTCCAGCCCTTTTTTATCTTTGCAGCATACTGAATGATAAATGCTGTATTTACCAAATGTTAATATGGAAATTAGAGAGAGAATCTTCTAGAGCTGAAAGGGACTACGAATATTAAATTCTGATGATTCTGTGCAGGAAGCTAAATCATTAGGCCTTAAGAGCTAATGGCCTTAGGAACACAAAACAGCTCATTTATGCATTAAAGATGCAATGTATTTACATTTTTCCAGTTCATGAGTTTTACGATAATTTCCTTGCCTGCACTTTGTCTCCTTTATAGTCTGTAAAATATGGACATGTTTTTCACATTTTGGTAAGTATGAAAAAGAAAACACACTAGCATGAAAAAAACACCACATATCTTGGTTGTATAGAAAATCTGAATTTGACAAATTGTTTTAAAGTATTTTTCTGAAAAATCCTATTTCTGTAAACTAAAGGGCTGATGTGATATGCTGAGCTGTCCTTTCTTCATACAAATGTTTCAAATGTTTCAGAATGTAGTGCAAAATGATGGTCCACTTTGTTGTCATTTTTTGTGAAGGATTTTAAAATAAATTGCAATTTTTTCAGTATTCTTTTTAAAAGTTTGCTTCTCTCTTTTTCCTCTTCAAAGCATTTGAGTGCTTTGATGGCAGAGGTAGGACAGAAGGCTTACAAACAGCACACTATTTATTTCAAATGTTAAGTTACTAATGCATTTACAGTAAGTATAAATACAAATCTGACAGCAACAATTGCACAAGAACAGAATTCAATATAGTGATGTTCAAAATGACATCCCTTACATAGGACAGACCAGGAGTTCACCTGTATTCTAGTCAGCCACATTGATTTGCGTTGTTTTTGAAAAATTCAGCGTTGTTTTTCTAGATGGCAGGTAGTCATTTGAAAAAATACCATTCTTACACACAGAAGAAATATCCATCACCTTCAAACAGTGGTGGTACTCCAGAAAATTTCGTAAGTTATTTTAGGACTTGTAGGAGATAATGCTCTGGGATTCCTCCTTGGGCTTAAAGCATTGTCACAGTTTACCATGTTATTTCATTAATGCATTATCATTAGAAAAGAGAGCTTTAAGTACAAAAATACATGGCTTATCCACAGATAATATGGAATGAAACTCAATGAAGAGCTAATGCCTTCCCCAAAGGCATTTAAACCAGCTATGATTGCACTGGCAATTTAGGGAGGTTGCAATAAGAAAGATTTATCATTATGATCTGATCATATCACCAGGAATTTTCTGTGGACTACATCTTTATGTATATTGAACAGGATGGTCTGCAGGAAAAATTAACAACTGTGATAGTGGCTCTATAATGATTTCCTTTTAGGCCACCATTCTAGCTGCTCAACACTTTCTAAAATTTCAGCTTTCTAGATGCAATTTCAACTAACTGGGAGCAAAAAAAAAACAGATCTAGTGTTTGACTAGCAATAGAGTCTGGAGATTTTAATCTGAAAGGTGATAACACTACATAGGAATTAAGTTTTGGAGGAAATGGCTGTCTAGTCAATGCTGTGGCTGCTGATCTGAAAACTCAGCAAATTTTCAACATATTATTTTCTGTGTTGCTGATACAACCAGCTCTAATGATACTATTGCAGTTTCTGAAGCTGGATACCTTCACAGGTAACTGGAGGTGATGAGATTCAGAAGCAAAGGGAAAGATGATCATTGTTTCCAAAGGACATTGTGTTGACTCTCACGAGGGTAAATACAAGCTCTTGGCAGTTGGTGAAAGAAATACAAACTGATCATGGCAAGGGAAAAATCTTCTCATCCAAGAGTTGTAGAGCTGCAGCTGCTCCACTATATAACCAATTAAAAATCAAGCCATTCACCAAGACAAAAGAAGGAAACATCCTGCTAGTTAACTTCAACTAAAAATTCTGGAGTTTTATGCTTTTTGTAGAGAACTTTAACTTACTGAATACATCCTCAGTTCAGTTACTCAGTTCAGTAACCCCCTTTTGCACTCAAACTCACTTTGCACTCAAGTTAACTTTGCACCACCCTTGTGTCATGTTGTAGTTCCCAAACGTGATTCTTATTTGTGTAAGCAAACTGTCATTGTTTTCTTCTCCCTTTCAGCGGGAATAGAATTAGACCAAAAGACACTCAATTATATATGTTCCCCATGCTTCACTTTTCCACTAACCACTTGTGATGACCTGCCAGTGTGCGAGTGCCCCATTTGTGCCTGAAGCAATTTCAGATCATATGAATCCTGCACAGCAACAACTTAAGACTTGCAAGAGTAAGCTTGCAGATTTCATTATTTTATCTTTTCCACAGAAGAGATTAAATCTTGCAATGATTCTGCAGGCAGCCAAAGGATGTATCTCCCCACACAGAACAGATCTAGGCTTCTAGCAAATAAATATTTTTTCCTGCAAAATACAAGTACAGAATCCTTTTTTTTCCACTACAGGTATGTCTCTGAGAAGCCCTAATACTTGCTTCACTGTGGGCAGTGGACAAGAAAATCCACTATTAGTGGTTTTCAAAATGCCATTAACAAGACTGGAGTATTACTCATTCTAATAATTTTCATTTCTGAAAATATTTTTACTCCATTAAGACTATCTTCTCAGTTCCCCTGATGGCAAAAGTCACTAGTAAAAGATGGAACCAGTCAAGGAAGAAGCAATTGTTTCTCTCTTGCTGATCAGACAACAAATTGGAGCCAGTCAAGTTTCCACTGAAGCATCAGACTGCTGACATAAAGAACAGCAACCTACTGATTCTTGTCAATCATGAGACACCTCTTCCTGAAAAAGTGTTTGAGGCTTCACTTTACTAAACCACAGAAATGCTACAGGAGTGTTTAGAAAGGTACACAACATTAGGCTTGGAATGATATGCAGATCTTTTTTTTATCTGAAATATGTAAGTGAACAGTCCATGATGAGAGAATCAAATTTCACAGCTAATAGGTTCACTGATTACAATGAATTGTTGGTATTTAGTTAAAACACCTCCACTCAGCCAAGAATGTCATTATTTCTGATGGAAGTTGGAACATTTCATTGTACATTGTCTCAGTTGTCATCACATCTTCGGCATAGTAATTTCTTCTCTTAAATCAACTGCATTTGCACCGGAATTCTGTTGTGCATGTAAAAATCTTATAAAATTTACAGAATTGTTAACCTGAAAAACTTGGTTCTGCAATTTTAAGACACAGTTCTCTAAAAGATTTCCCTTTTCCAAACATCTGCTGGTGTCTGGCAGGTAGGCTTCTTTTATTAGGCAGCTCCTCCTGCCATATTCTTCCAATAGGTTTCAAACAAATGCAGACTAACAGATAATATTTTCATCTACATAAATCCTATAGAAAATCACTCAGAATGACAATTTTTTATTAAATATTCGTATCTCTCTGAAACATCAGTGCTTACTTTGTTTATCTAATGGCAACACTAAACACTAAAATGGAAGATAGCATAAAAACTTTGGTTTAACTACAAAAAGAATTCCCAGAGACAGCAAGTTAATGTGATTGGTCTTTAAAAAAATTAAAATCCCCATTTTTAGCATGTTTTTGCCTAATAGTAGCAGCTGAGAAATTTCAAATGCTATGTATTATTCAAATCATTGAGATATGACAGATGCTAGGCCAGGTTGTACTGTATGAACCCTGACACTGCTTCTCAGAAAGCACCCCCTATAAAACTATGCAGACTTTTAGAATTCCTGTCCAGCTAACTAGTAGAGAACAAATGTGCTTTTTCCTATGGTATGATTCAATACTAATGTGTGCGCTAGCATGAGAAAGGTGTATTCCAAATAATGTGCTGGAGAACAATAAAGTAGGAATTTCTGTTCTGTAACAGTGGTAAAATCAGTTTTCTGGCTTTCATTCCTGTTGTCAGAACTTATACCTGTTTGCAAATCAGTACTGTTAATAAGATTTATCTCTAACCTGGTTTAAGGTCAAAACACGCTCGCAGTGGCCAACAATACTGTAAAGCAGTCGTAATTCATTTCCAGATCTAAGCTCCTCACTTGCTTTCTTTCAAACTGAAATAAACCAGCTGAAACGAACGTGAACATCTACGGCCACAATTCCTTTTCAAAAGGAGATTAAATCTTCACCTGGAATTGAGGATTTCATACTGTAAAACAGCAGGTGATCAATGCCTGAAGTCTGCATGAGAGAAAGGTGCAGCACTGAAAGTGCACTGAGATTTGAAGAAGGATGTGCAGGATGAAAAAAGCACAAAACTCTCCTCTTCTTGCCACATAATCCCCATAAATCTAATTCTGCATTCACATGTTCTTGCTGACGGCTCTCCTGCATCCACCGACAGATACTCTCTCTAGTGTAGGGTAGCCAGCCCACCTCAAGACACAAGATCTGTACATATTTCTTATGACTACTAAATGGAATCAAATGCATCAAGATGGCTTAATAATACAAGTAAATTGATGGAGAATAAGAATTCAATTTTTTTGTGTGTGTGAATTTGAAATTAAAATATATAGAGAAAAGGTAAAAACCAGCAACAAAAAATCCAAATGAGTAGGCTACAATAACTCATCACAGAATTTGAGAATTACAATTTTCTAATCTAAACTAGGCTATCTTTCATTTAAATTAGAAGATCAGAGATGAGAATTATTAATGTTCTTTCTAAACATTTACAGGCCAGCTGCAGCAAGGGACTGTTTTTCATTCACGCTGTCACACTGGGAAAAAAACCAAACACTTTTAACATTGCTGTCGTAACTCCTGAGCATTTGTCTGTTTGGTTTATTAAGTTAGAAGTTACTGTCTGTGATATAACCAAACAAATAGCTACTGAAGTTGGAACAGCTCTTTCAATTAGCATTGTCATACAAAGAACATTTGCGCTGTGAATGAGTAAGTGGCTGGTGCAGGCAAGAGAAGCGCCTGCTGTCTGGGGGAGACTGAAGAACGACTGCGACATAAGGATGCCGTGGCTCATGCCAGCTCCCCCCACTCACACACCCTTCTCCAAGACTGCATTGCGTATGCTTTCACAGATCAGCCAAACGCTGTCAGTCGGGAGGCAGGGAAGCACGCCTGGCGTGCAGCGAGTGGCTGCCTCCTCTCCCTCAGCGCCGCGCGGGAGCAGCGCGCAGCGCCGGCGCTGCAGCAGGCACGGGGAGACCGCAGGCCTGCCCACGCTCAGCCAGCAGCGGCATAGACCCAGTAGCACTGTCCCAGGGCTCCTGTCCAGCGCTGTCAGTCCCAGCCCGGCGGCCTCCCCAGCGCTGGGACATCCTCCGGCTTCACTCCTACCCCCTGGCCACGAGGAGGAAGGCCATGACATTAGCCCCGTGCCGGGCAGGGCAGGCACCCTGCGGGGCCCTGGCAGGAACATCAGCATTTGAGGGTTCCCCAGTGCTGGCACCACGAGGAATCCCCAGACCGGGGTCCCCAGCCGTATGTGGCACTCAGAGAAAGCTGTGCTGTCGGGAAGGTGCTGCAGCCAGCCTGTGAGGACTCCCAAACCTGTCGGAGGTTTAACGTCGGCGGGAAAGTAGGGTGTTTATTCTTGAGGGGTGAGTACAATCTTCCCTTCTTTGAGTCCCAAAGTGTTAAAGAAACCTCCCAGTGTGATCACTCCCGAGTCCCTCTGGCAGTCACATTCCGAGCCGCAGAGATTTGCACTGCTGGGACCCAGCCGCTTCACAGCAGCGGCTCTGGTGACCCAGAGGTCCCCGCTGGTCTTCCTGCACTCGCCCCAGTCACACAGTGAGACGCGGCTTCCTCACCACTTCTAGCCCAGGCTTCCCCCAGCAGAGTCTAAGCTATCCTTGTTCCATAAAGCAAATTATTCACGGTGCCGGAACAGAGAAACAGCTCGAGCTGGTGCCTCCGAGGAGGGACCCCAACAAAGGAACCCCTGGGCTCTTAAAGCCTCATAGTCCAAGCAGGCCAAAGTTCTTCCAAGTCCTGGGTTCGTGAAGCTGTATCACTCACCTGCCTGTGCCACAGGTCCCTGTGCTTTTTGTCATGCAAAGGACTGACATGTTCAGGGACTCTTGGGCTCCCACCACCCAGAGCTCCACCTGCAGCTTGCAAACAGAGCCACGCGTATCCCTGAAAAAAACCCACACAAACCATAGTGGGAAACCATAAAATCTCCACCAGGTGTAGATTTTAGAGCTGCCTGTAAACTGGAATGCTAAACCTAGTTTTCATGCATCTAGGGAAACAGCCTTGATAATTAGATTACTGATTTATGAGAGGTCACATTTGAAGTTGGCATAATTGAGAGCCCCCAGCTAGGGTACTTAGGTACTTAGTGAGCAAATGAAACCAGATCTGATTATGAGGCAGTAACACTGACCAAGCTGTGCAAAAATGGTGGTGTTTTCTAATGCCATGCCTCAGAGCACTGTACATTTACTTGCAGCAATAATGGGACCACATTTTCACTTCTTATTGTCTGTACTATCATCATTCCACTTGTATGGTCCCAGAAACTTGTGAACTTTTCCACAAACTGGTCCATTTATTTTTAAGCTATTAAATACAATCAAATTGTTAATAAGATTCTGTTGCCATCGAGTTTCTTAATAAAGACTAAGTTCACAGCATAAATTCACATACCTAATTGACCTCAAAAATTTTCATGCAATTCAGATTCTTATCCAATATTTATTATTGGAGACCTTTTAATGTGCATGGAAAGTAGTTTTCTACCCAAACAATTTTACTGTATTTATACTGCTTTTTTCCCCTGAATTTCTGAAAAAACTCAGTAGAATCCAATTCACCTTAATAGCATGTGAAGGAACCAAGACCACTATGTATAAGCTTTAGAAGCTTGATGATTTAGTTTGGTTTGAAGTTGAATTTTTTGCTTCATTCTGGTTTGAATTCCTTTTCTTTTGTTTGTTTGCAGCAATCAGAAAATTGCACAGATGCAGCATTTGCAAATGCTATTTTCTTACACTAAATTCTAGGATTGCCTTTTAAGACTGAGCACACAACTGTCCTAAATCTTTTCCAAGAAGAAATGAATATATTTGCTACAGCAAATGCAATTCAACATATTTTGTTAAGTCTTGGGGCTATTTTCATATAACATCTTGTTTGTCAGCAACACATGCAAAACACCAGTGGCACAGATTTGAATCTCTTTTTAAATAATGACATTGAGGAAAAGGAACTACATAGAGTTTCAATGAAAGCAGACTTTGCTTATCAGAGAGGGAAAAAAATGAGGGAAAAAAGTTTTTGTTCCACTTACTACACATGAGAATTGATTAGAGAAGCAGGAGTCTCTGTTAGGACTGTGCAAATGCAAAGTTTTCTTTAATATGATTATTTCCCTCACTGTGAGAAGAAACCTGGTCATTTAAGATAAGCCAATTTGTTTTTTTCACAGGAGACTGTACAAAGCCCACATGGCATCTGCCCACTGCTCTGCGTGACTTCTGGAACATTTCAAATCATTGTCCTAAACAGCCTACTGAAGTGAGCACAGTCATTGGATTTAACACCAACTTCCACTTCTTTAGCAAACTCCTGAGTATAAAACCACACGCTACCAATTAGTGACAACAGATGTGACTAAAATTTCAAAAAAGCTTACCAGAAGTGGCCTTTAGATAATAAAAATGGTTTGAAATATCTGAGTCAGATATAACAGAAGAGATGACTTTTCTGTACCCCTTTTCTGCCCACTTGCTGTAATATGCATTACTGAGCTGCCATCAATCCAAGATGTACATACAAGAACAAAAATAAAAAAAATCCTAACTATTAAAAAAATTCCCTGCTCAAAAGCTCAAGTCTTCTTTCCACAAGCCAAAAAATTAAGTAACTGTTCTCCCTGTTTAAAAAATGTTCTTGTGCTTTCAAAAAAGAAGTTCCTATACATTTTCCAGTCAAGTTTCCAAGGGGCACATGGACACAGAAAGCAAATTCTGCAAGGCATGGAACAGACTCATCCCATCCACCACATCTTCCTCCACTAAACTTCACTGGCAATGAGTAAGTAGACCTCTGGATGCAAAACACATGGTAAAGCATGTTCTCTTTTTCCTGAACAAGGATGCGAACCTGGGTCTCCCTTACTGATACTAGGTTGATGTAACTCTCTCTGTACAAACACGGGCTGTTAGCTCTAGCTGTAAATACTCTTGCTAGCTGGAAGAGTCTGGTCTACTGCAAGAAAAGCTGTTTATTGTTTCTTCACCTAGCCTGACAGCTCTGCCAAATTACTTGCACCTATCTGCAGATAGGTGTGAAAGCAATTACAGAGATACCTAGTCTATTTTTGCCTCTTTTCTCTCCTCAAAATGTACCCATTTCAAAAACCTAAGTAAAAGCTTGGAACAAGTAATATTCTAGGCTTAAAAACACGTCTCATGTTCCTCATCAGTAACACAGAATTTGCAGGAAATCTGGTGCTCCTCAGGAATAGCAACAGATAAAACTATAATTTTTGCCACATTTCATCCCATCATTATTTCTTTTTCAAGAATGACAAGAAGAAAGGGATTTCCTTCTGGTTAGTCAGAAGATTGCTTCTTGTAGTCTGTAGAAAACCAGCATATATTTTTTTAAAACACACTTGGTGCAGAGTAAACCTGAAGACCATATGGTTTATTGCAAAAGACTCTCTGACACATCCTCCTCAAACGTCAGTATTGTTATTCTGTGGCAGGGATCAATAATCCTTGTGTGGAGGGAGATATCTTCCCAGTGAGGCCCAGGTGCTTAAGAATCTATGATTAGCTGCAGTGAGAACAAAGGCTGGACAAAGCTGTTCTGGCAGATTTGGAATCCAATACTGAACCCCCCCCCAAAAGCAGCTGCCAGCCCTTTAATAAAACTCACAGCAGTGACTCCTGAGCTGAGACACTGCAGAGTGCCTCCATATCCACAGAGATTACAGATGCCACAACTGTGAAGCATCCTTATGTTCTTCCTGCAGGTCATCACCTAGATTTTAGACAGAACCCACAGGAAGTTTCTGAATCTGAACCTGAAAATGGGGCATCTGTAACTCTGCTGGACACCGAATAACATTGAACTGAACACAACTGCTGTATTAAGAGAGAGATGATTCTCCTCCTCACATCTGTCTTTCCTGACATGAAGATTATCTTATACTCTCTTCAGCTGTATTTTCTTACTTGCAAATGAGGATAGGGTAATTCCAAACATCACAATTAAACAACACTGACGGCAAAATCCAAACACTTCCAGATGTCAGTTTTACTTCTCAGAATGAGAAACAGATTCTGGTTTTGCTAGAGGTATAAATTTTTGTATGTATTTCTTAACAAAAATTTTTCACTAGGAAAAATTAATTTGATTAAATGAATTCCTTTATAGTATAAGGCTGATTTAGTAAATAGCTTGCTTCTACATTTTCAATGTAGAGTTAGACCACATGAATTCTGAACTTAATTCAAACTTCAAAGCCTTTCACATTTTAAGGAAAACGAAGAATAGTTTAAATTTAAATAAGAAATATGAAATATATACTCACACAAGCAAACACACCAACTGCATTTTTAAGATCATTATTTTTTCTTTATAATGTTCAGGAATACAATTTTTTTCAAGACTGACCCTTCATGAGAATACAGTTTTCTGAAGTACTGAGAATTCACTTAAGTAGGAATGCCATTCCTTACTCAACTCATATTAATAGAAATTAATATTGAAATACAATCACAATTGTCAGTAACATGAATGTTAACTTTTATGTGGGTGGTGTCTCCAGTGCCTCTGAAAAGCAGTACTTGTCCTGGTTTATAACTCTTTTAATTTGAAATTATTCCCCCCTATATTTAACATTGACTGTTAGCTTCTATTTCTGCCTGCACTTTTCTGCATAACAGTTCAAGGAAAGATGAATACTTAGTGCAGGCATCACCTTACTCACCTCACTATGAAAAACAGACAAATTCCAAATTAAAAACTCACCAAAGAACAAAAGCACACTGCTTCCAGTATTCAAGCCAATAATGCAACCTGTTTTCCTGTGAAAGCACCACGATGAGTTCTTTAAGGAATCAAAGGTCATCAAAAAATGAAAAACAAATCCTTTAAATGCCTTCCAAGTTGTCAGAGATTTTGATTGAAATTTATCAATTATTTCTGTATTGTATACCATGCTTTGGTTTTCAAGATTATTTGGCATAAATGCATCACCTGCTACAATATTCAAATTCAACATAATAAGTCTGAAACACATTCAAGGGAGCGTGACAGTGTTGGTGTTATCCTGCCTTCTGCAGGATAGAGAAGTTGCAGAATTCCATAAAGCATATTAACTTCAAATGTATGACCCAAAGGTGGAGGTTTACTGTTATTGTTGGCTATCACAGCAGGAATCCTTTAAAAAGCAATTTAGGAATACAAGGAGTTCGTGCACATCTAGGCACTCATTTCCTTATCTGCCATGATGAAAGGAAACTTGGGATGGGAGAGACAGATCTCCTTCTTCCTGAACATCTTGCCCGGAAAGGCACTGAGCTGCTGTGCAGCTGCCCTGCCACATGTCACCACAGGTTTAGGAAGGCCAGGTAGCAGCTCTGTAAAGACAGCTGAGCAGATACTCCCAGAGGAGACCAGTGAGTCTGCTGCAAGCACCAGCAGAAAGTTCAGGCATCCTTGAGAGGAAGCCAGGTCCCAGCATAAACCCCAGAGTACAGGGAAGGAAGACAAAAGGAACGCTCTCTTCCAATCTGCATATTGAATTACTTTGTTTCATATCTAAAGAATAAAATAAGCCCTGAAAATTATCTCTCTCTTGATTAATATCCTCCTCCATTTCTTCTGTAAATGAAATGAGACAGTTCATCTTCTGAAGATGAATTAGATGAAGCAACTCCTGCTCTACCATCACCCCATGCACTTTAAAACCCTTTGCATGCAAGAATTACTGTCTTCTAGATGAGCGGAACTCGTGGAAATGATCAAGTACTGTCTTCAGTAACACTTCCTTTAACTGACAGTCATGTTATACAAAAGCATTTTAGACCAGTTTACTAAATGAGTAGATCAATAACCAGTCTAAACAAAAACAGCCACATAAAATATTCAAGATTACTATTACGAAAAAAAAGACTTTAAAATAGCACCTGACTAATATTCTCTCTGACTCCACACTGCATGAGAACTGGCAAAGCACTCACAAGAAACACAGGATGACCTCAGGAACCTTGGGGAATTAAGAAGAGAAATTTGCCTGCCCAAGCAAGTGCTTGACATTCAAAAATAACCTCCTGAAACATAACCAGTGTGCAAGAGTTCAGCCAACTAATGGGTTTCAACTAGGCAAAATCGGGCCATCTTTATGGTGAGATTGACAGCTTTGGCTCCACGCTTCATCTTTTAAATGCCACCTACACCTCAGCTGGGGCAGGCACATCAATAGCACCATTGATTTTTTTTTTCACTTCGGTGAAATTACTCATTTCTGCACTTGCAATGTTACTGCAAAATAAAGCAACTATTTGAGCACTTGAGAGCTCAGTCCTCTTTATGGTGCAAATGCCTTCACTACACCTCTGTATGTAGCTAAAGCTTTAATGAATCTGTGCACAGCTCTTTTCATTGTCTCCTAATGAAATTATCTTCAGAAAAACCCCAATATGACCAATAACAATTATCTTCTTTATAAATTGAAGAGAACATTTCTGATTGACTGATTTTTTTTCTTTTGTCTTTTCTGAACATTTTCTTTAAACAACAGAGAAATCATTGGATAAAAGAAAATAGTATGTGGGGTTTTAGATTAATTTTGCTTGCGTATTTAAAAGTTGGGCTGGAATCTCCAGGGTATTTTGTAAAGCACAGTTCATATCAGTACAGTTGTTTCTAGTGTGTCTTCCATGACACAAGCAAAATAAGTTTGAAATAATTTCATCTTTGGTCTTAGTGGATGACAGGAATCTCTAAGTCATACTTACAACAGTAAGGACTAAGGATTCGAATATCAGTACATTTTTTAGGACTAATACTTACGTTATCTGCACTGCTGAATTGCTAAAGTATGACTGATCCTTAACAACTCCATTTGCACTAAATTCAGCTCTCCTGTGATCCACAGGTCAACCTCACTTCTGCCTTTTCTTACAAGAGGAAATAAAAATGTCAGTCCTTATTATTACAACATTTGGACTCTACCCATACATCTTCCATACACTTTTTGCAGTGTTTTTGATGAATAAGACTTTGCAGACTAATTTTACACAGTATATATTTTACACAATATATTTGTAATTTTAAAAATTGTTGATATTGAAAACTTATACTGTACACAATAAAGAATATATACCCTAGGAATGTTATGTTGAACCATTATCTTAGTTTATATTTCATTTGAAATATCTTCTACATTTTTTTTTTAGCCAGCAGTTTTTTAGATCAATGTCAAATCAAAAATGGATTTTTACTAAATGCAAGCAGGCAACAGATAAAGCCAGAACATTTTGCAGAAAAAGAAAAAATGCATCAAGCTGCTCAGAAATAAATGAGTTTATCAGCACTCACAGCAAGTGCAAAGAAAAAATTGTCTAACATGTATGAAAAAGAAAATTCATTTACAAAGGCTTTGCACATTTTTACACGGCACAAAACTTTCTCCCTAAAACTAACAGTAACAGTTTGAAGGGAATTACAGGATATAATAAAAGCCTTAAATTTACAGGGAATTTTTCAAATCCTACCTATGGAAATAATACCTTGTATATATAATTACTTCCAGTTTGAATACCTCGAGTTCACATAGCTTTTTTTAAAAAAAAAATTATATCTATTCATTTTGCTCATGTCACCATTAACATGACAGCATTCCTTCTTTCTTGGGTCTGCAGAGCAGACCTCCCTTAGTATCATAGCACATGCTGCTCTCAGGGACAGCAATCCTTCATGGTGACTTGGAGTTCTGGCTGCACCAGCACAGATGGAAGAGTCAGCTCTGTTCTCTCTCTCCCCTGACCTCTGCTTCAAGGAAAACTTCCCAGCCTGTACGGCTGCTATCATCAGAAGGTCTTGTCATTTCTTTGAAATTAGTCTTAAACTCTCTAATTGAGAAATGGACAATCAATAATCTCGTATAACAGTTCTTAGGTTATTTCAACCATTCTTTTCAAAAGAAAACTCTATTCCAGACTGATTTCAGTATGAGGCTTTTTCAATACTTCCATCCAAGCCCTTTCCCTTATTAGACTACTTGTTCTGTTAACTGTTTACAAGTCACCTGCACTGAAGGCTTCCTTTCCTGTACATTCCCATCCTAGCACTGAGAAAAGCAGCACCCAAGCCTTTCTAGACTTTACTGATATTCCAGTGATTTACATAATGCAAAGGTAGTTATTGATATTAGGAGACAAACAAGCTGCTGGCTATATACATACAGATTTTTGCAAGCTATATACATAGAGATTTCTATCTGCCTGTATAAATACGAGGGATTTACTTGTTCTAAAAGCTTGCAAATCTTGATTACCTTGACTGCCACAAAAGCTGGACATGTGTGAGGATTTGTAGTCTATCCTCAGTGAACATGAAGCTACCTAAAGCAGCTTAGACAAGATCTTCTATTTGATAGCAGGGAAGTAATCTTGGCTGCAGTACAATGTATACAATCTCAAATCACTACAGGGATCTTATCACCCTACTGCTTTCATCATCTGCATGTTTTAACTGCAGCCAGCCTGTAACCCTCTTCCTCCTCCACTGCAGTGTCCTATCATCTTACAGCACCCAGAGCCAGCACCACTGTTTGAAAAAGGCACAGTCAGATCTCTTACTCATTTCTGCCACCTCAAACAAGCTGTGGAAATCATCCCTCTAAATCCTCCCTGATCTCCTTGTGATGATCTCGCTTCCAGAGCTGTTCAAACATATGGGCAGCAATCAGGCCATATCCAACCTCACATTTACCAGGAATGTTTTGAACAGTTCAGTGTCCCCTTTCTGCCTGTCATTTCCATTTATACATATGCTTGCCTGTAATTTCAATCTATACGTGTCATTCCCTTAAGACATTATTACCCTGCTGAAGTGGAAATTTGTATCTGTATACGTTAGAAAAATAACACTGTGACAGAAAATGTGCAAATCCCTGCATGATAAATCCTCCATGTCGCGTACAAGAAATACCGTAACTCATGGAACAAAATGAAAATATATTACATTGAAGCAAGAAAGTACCTATAAAAATAGAAGTGTGATTCTCAGATTTCTGGTGCTTTCATTAAGGAACAATGTTTCATTGTTCATTGGACTAAACAGATATATAGTATTTTAAAGCATTTCTGAGAAATTTTCATTGGATGATCAAGACACTTGAAAACACATTTACAAAAAATACCTTGTAGAAAAGTGATTTCTGATTTGGTCACTTCTAGAAGCTGCAACAGTTGTCCTAGTTGGCTTCCACTAACTTTACTGCCAGTCAATGAGAACTGCAGGACAAAATTTGTAGAGAAAACCATAGTGTTGAAAGAGAAGAGTAGTTAGTGACTGAAACCAAGTTAGGAGGATTCTTATGCTGTCACAGTTTAAGCTCAAGGAATATTTACACAGGATCTCTATCACAGAATGAATGCACACATGTAGAATTATTGCTGTATTTCCCAGTGAACACATACAAGAAATACTCAATCATGGATTATACACACAAGGAAAGTTTTTGAGAGAGCAGGAGCTTCAAAGGAATACACCAGAAATTAAGTTTATTTGTTAACGTAACAGTCAACATTGCATGCAGGATACCTTAGACCCACTGTTGCAGCTTGAGTATCTGCTAGTAAAGCCCAGGGTAAAAAAGCAAAAAGGGCCTCTGCATAATATCCACAGATGGTTAATTCAGCTGCACTGTGAGATGTTCAGAGTCTCCCAGCACCCACATGTCCAGGGTCCAGGCCTCTCTCTCCCCAGGGGCCAGGGGTGATCCTGGTCTCAGAGCAGTACAAATACAAGGGCCACTCAGGGAATAGAGTGGCTCAGGGACATAGGAACAGACATAGGAAAGGGGAAGGAGCCAATGTGGTCTTAACAGCTTTTTGGGGAAGCTTCTTCTGTCCCCCTAACCTAGGGGATGCCTCCCAGGGTCTCCACAACTCTCTGTTTCAGTCTTATTAAGAAAGCTTTTCTGAAGGACCAACTGAATCAACACAAAATAACAAAAACAATCAAAAGCGCCCCAAAGACAATTTTCAAAATGCAAACAATTCTGAGTCTCCAGTGTCCAAACAGATTTTCTTGGAGTTGGCAGGACAGATGCAGGGTTTTCTTAGTATGGTTTATCAGGAAACTGAGTCAGGAGAAGGTTCCTTCAGCAGGGACTGGTTCTCTGCCACCTGTGGGAGTGTTGTTGGCTGTAATTGGCTCTGTATGAGGTAGTGTAGGTGGTGGTGTGCTTGTTGGAAACTCCAAATAGAAATCATTAACTTTTAAGAAAAAGATGGTTACTTTAGGGAAACTTTCCTTTCTTTCCCTCCCAATCATGCTTCCTCTGGTACTACGAAGGAACCTTGGGGAAAGGGAGTAGTGTAGGGAGGCCATGGAAAGGGGGAAAAGGAGGTAGGAATTTGTGGGAACATAAAAAGGGGTAATAGGACAATGTGAAGGAAAAGGGGAATGTGGGAACGGGCCAGGGAGGCCACAAGAATTGAGAAAGGGTATTGGAAGAAGTGGGACTTGTTGGACTGTAAGGTTCTTTCATTATGGAGGCGGACTTTTGGATTCAGGACACCTCACTGGTGTTCCGTGTTTTTCTTGCTTTTAAGCTGTTGCTCTGGCTTGATGGTTGTTTGTTTTGGGTTTTATTTCCTTGGTAGGTGTGTGGAGGACTTCCATGTGGGTAGTATTTCACTGGTTTGCAGTTTGGTGCAAGGAACCTACCTTGCACTGGAACTCCATTCAGTCCTGTTATATTTGCTTTTATTCCTTGTATTATATTAAATTCCACAATTTCTTCATCTCCTAAGCTGGGGAGGTATTTCCTGGGGTGATTCTTTTTTATCGCAGTCTGATGAACAAACACATCTTCTTTGTTATCATTCCAGGTGATGAAACTGTATGTTTTTTACATTGAACCATTTCACTGTTCCCAAAACGTTCATAGCAAGGACCTTTTTACCTTTGCCAGTGGGTTTGTGTTTGTGGCCCTGGTGCTGGATGCGTTGCTGGCGCTGGCCCTGAAGCGCTGTTGTGCGAAGTTCATCCTGCTCCCGTTGCTGGCGGCCGTGCTGGAGCCCGGTCCCCTCCCGGGTGTTCCTCTCAGCTGCTGACCGCGGGGTTTCTGTTGCAGCGGCGCTGGGCGTGGGGTGGCTGCTTCGCTGCCAGGACCGCGGCTTTGAGCCATCCCCGCCAGCCCTGCCCGCCCGCCTGGCGACAGCGGCGCCCCGGGCACACCCACCC
>VWYI01000683.1:87200-130788 GCA_013399455.1 Anthoscopus minutus | reverse complement strand
CTTTTTGTTGCAGCTGGTGGGTGAGCCCATTAGGGGAGGGGCTATGTTAGATCTGTTGTTTGCAAATACAGATGAGCTGGTGGGAGATATGGTGGTTGGAGGCACTTGAGGCACAGTGATCATGAAATTACAGAGTTCTCCGTATTTGGGGAAATCAGGAAGAACATCAATAAGACTTTTACACTGGACTTCCAGAGGGCAGACTTTGGCCTATTTAGGAGACCTATTCAGAGAGTTCCATGGGCAGCAGCCCTTAAAAACAAAGATGTTCAGGAAAGGTGGGCGTGCTTCAAAATGTCTCAGTCTTTAGCGGGAAGACAACTTGCCTTCAGGACAGCTGTCCTCCTGGGCTGATTGATGGTATCAGGGAGCAGAATGGTCCCCTTGTTATCCAGGAGGAGGCAGTCAGAGAACTGCTGAGATGCTTGAATGTTCATAAATCCATGGGACCAGATGGGATCCAGCCCAGAGTGATGAAGGAGCTGGCAGAGATGAGCTTGCAAAACCACTCTCCATCATTTAGCAACAGTTCTGGCTCACCGGTGAGGATCCAGATGACTGGAAGCTGGCCAATGTGATGCCCATTCACAAAAAGGTAGGAAGTAGGATCCTGGTAATTATAGACCAGTCAGCCTGACCTCAGTACCTGGCAAGGTAATGGAACAGCTCATATTGTGTGCCATCACGCAGCACGTACAGGATGGCCAGGGTATCAGACCCAGCCAGCAAGGGTTTAGAAGGGGTAAGTTATGTTTGACCAACCTGGTCTCCTTTTATGACCAGGTGACCTGCCTGGCGGATGTGGGAAAGGCTGTGGATATTGTGTACCTGGACTTCAGCAAGGCCTTTGACACTGTCCCCCACAGCACACTCCTGGAAAAGCTGCAGCCCACAGCTTGGACTGGAGCTCTCTGTGCTGGGTTAGGAACTGGCTGGATGGTCAGGCCCAGAGAGTGGTGGTGAACAGCGCTGCATCCAGCTGATGGCCAGTCACCAGTGGTGTCCCTCAGGGGTCTGTGCTGGGGCCAGTCCTGCTCAATATCTTTATTGACAACATGGATGAGAATATTGAGTCTTTCATTAGCAAATTTGTAGGTGACACAAAGCTGGGGACATGTGTCGATTTGCTGGAAGGTAGGAGGGCTCTGCAGAGAGACCTGGAACAGTTGGATGGATGGGCAGTGTCCAATGGAATGAAGTTTAATAGGTCCAAGTGCCGAGTCCTGCATTGGCCACAATAACCCCTTGCAATGCTATAGGCTGGGGAGTGTGGCTGGACAGTGCCCAGGCAGAAAGGGACCTGGGGGTGCTGGTGACAGCTGGCTGAACATGAGCCAGCAGAGTGCCCTGGTGGCCAAGAAGGCCAATGGCATCCTGGCCTGTGTCAGGAATGGTATGGCCAGCAGGAGCAGGGAGGCCACTCTTCCCCTGCACTCAGCACTGGTGAGGTCACACCTTGAGTGCTGTGCCCAGTTCTGGCCCCTCAGTTCAGGAAAGACGCTGAGATGTTTGAGCACGTCCAGAGGAGGCAACGAGGTTGGTGAGGGGCTTGGAACACAAACCCTATAGGAGCAACTGAGAGAGCTGGAGTTGTTTAGCTTGGAGAAAAAGAGACTCAGAGGTGACCTCATCACTCTCTACAACTTCCTGAAAAGTGTTTGTAGTCAGGTGGGGATTGGTCTCTTCCTCTAGGCAGCAACTGGCAGAAGGAGAGGTCTAAGTCTCAAGCTGCACCAAGGGAAATATAGGTTGGCTATTAGGAAAAAGTTTTATACAGAAAGTGATAAAGTACTGGAATGGCCTGCCCAGGGTGGTGGTGGAGTCACCATCCCTGGATGTGTTTAAAAGACTGGATGTGGCACTCGGTGCTATGGTTTAATTGTGGTGTTAGGGCATGGGTAGGACTCGATGAACTTGAAGGTCTCTTCCAATCTAGTCATTCTGTTGAATTCTGTGAATTCTGTGAAACAACAGAGCCCTGTATGGTTATGCCTTGCTTTTAATACTAAAACCCAGTCAGACACATCGCTACCAGGCATTTCCCTTTGATGCGCCTCTACAGTTCTGCCAGTTGATATCTGTCCCTATCTCAGTGAAATTTCTTAGTTGTTTAAAGTGATGTCATGAAAGCTGTGTTATGACTACTAATGAAGAGATTCAGCTTCTGGCAACTGCAAACCTCTACTTGCCTTAGGCTGCATATTTGAAATCAGCACCACTTAAATTCATCACTCAAGTCTAAAATATATGTATAAAATGCTACAAGAGGCTACATTTCAAAAGAAAATTAATTGCATTAAAAGAGGCAAATATAAAATCTCATTTCCTCTGCTGTCTCACTGTTCACTGAAAGTTTCAATTTGAGTTTTTCTTCTACTTGAGTCTTTTACTGGCAGTCCTCTCCCATATGTCTTTATAATGAAATTCAAGTACACACTACAGCTTTTTCAAATACCGGTGATTAACAGGATCTGTCTCTCTCTTCCCTCTACTCTTCTACTTACAAATCATCAAAACAGAAATTTAATTATCTTTTGGATAGCTATCACTGCGTAAATTTGGGTTGAAAGGTCAGTGGAAAGGGACACACACGATTATGTGGGGGCATGTCTCATTTCCATAGTAAATCAAGCTTTATAAAATGGAAGATTTCAAAGGAAAATAAGCTGCACTTCTGTTCAGAATAATACACTGACTTGAAACTTCAGAGATTGATGAACATAAAAAGATATCTGGGTGTTGCAATTCCTCAGAGGTTCTCTGAAGTCACCGGATTTACATTCATTAATACCAGTAGCCCACATTAATTGCATAATTGTAAGGATGTATGTAAGTTAAGGAGGTGAGAGAGTATCTCTAGATCTGCACACATGAGCATAGACATGAGTGCATGAGCACACGTGCACTCGGGCATCACAGAAATATTCATAGGGAAATATCACAACAGCTCCCAAATGACAGATTTGCACCTAAGCCAAGACCAGTGTTGTACCAAAGTGGAAAAGGTAGAGCTGACCAGAGAAATATGGGAAGTGCAAACCATTTTTCTCCCTCTCTCTCACAAGCTTGCAATAGTGGCTTTCTGATGGACAACCTGAATGTCACCTCCACCCATCTGAAACTTGGCTGAGGATCTCAGTTGTTCTTAATTACTGCTCAACTCTATTAAAGCTCTCAGTGGAACCGATGAGTGAATGTCCCAGACAATTTTACTTCTTGTATTTTAAAAAAAGCACACTAGTCTGTTGAAAATAATTTTTAAGAATTTTAATCACAGCAAATGCGTCTGAACTGTTCTCATTAAAGTGGTATTTCCACCTTTACAAAAGACAAGACTACAGAGGTTGACCTACGAAAAGTACCATGTATTAAAACAGGGGCAGGGAGAAGGAGGTGGTTAGAAAGTGAGCAGTATTTGAGACACCTTCTAGGGTAGACACAGCAAGCAAAGAACATTTCTCCAGACCTGATTTATCCAGCACTCTGATTTCACACTTATAAAGTAAGTATTTGGCAAGGTTTTGACATAGTGCCCCAGTAGGACCTGGATTTATCAAGGCTGGCTGGCCCTTCATAAGAAAAAAAGGGGAAGTTATGTAAAACCAAGTGATACCGTGTTCTTGCTTCTGAAACACATCAAGGACTTTAGTTCACAGCCACTGAACACTGCCAGTCTGCTTATTTAGCTAGAATATAATTAATGAGGACTGGGGAGGGAGCCTAGGGAAGGAAGGAACCATGTAAAACAGTGTAAAACAAGGACCAGAAACAGTGGCAGAGCTCTAGGAGAGCCATGTAATACCTGCGTGCCTGAGGCTAGACTCAACCTTCCAGTTTCTGGCGCAACTATTCTTAAAATAAGAGAGCCTTCATTCAGCTTGTTTTAATGAATACACTAAATATGTGAATAGAGACACACATCTCCAAAGCTGGCACTGAGATAGAGAACTAGCTCTCCCTTCAAAGCTGTGCTGAGGACACTATAGCTGACATAAAGACTGTTCAGTATTTTTCCTTTGCCTTTTTGTTTTAACACCTGTCAAAGTTTATTTGCCTTCACCAAAAAAAGAAAACAAACCCCAACCATCAAACCATCCTCACTCCTCCCTATCTCCCCTAGTAATACAGAAACCTTTGCTAATGGGGATAGTGAAAAGACAGGCCCCTTGGGATGGGCTTTTCATGTGTGCTTTAGGTTACAGCTCACTTGCAATGTCTTTGGAGCAATCAGGGGTATGGTAGCTTAAGTAATTTAAATGGTTACTAACTGCAAGCAGCTCAAAATACACACTGGGAGGCTGTCAAGCAGAAACCCCGAGAGAATCTCTGTGTGCAGCCAGTCCTGACCCCCTGCTGCTGCCTGGTGCTGCACTAGCCTGCTGGTCTAGAAGCACAGGGAAAGTGCCCTGCTGCAATGACTGCCACTGCTCCTTCTCTCTTTCCAGCAACTACCAACTATATCTGCTCACTCTCAGGACTTAAAAAAATTTTTCTTCTCAGAGGTCCTCTGCTTAGGAACGTGCAGTCTCCAAAACAGGAAGCCAAATGGGATTCATTTGAAGCATTGCTGAAATTCAGAGGCACCTCTGCTTTCTCCCAACAGAGTTTAAATAGATACAGAACAGATGGTATAAACGTGGCTTGCATGAAGAACAGCTTTACTCTTCTTTTTATTTTTCTTAGCATCTGTTTTTATTTTTTCCAAAACAATTATAAGCAAAAAAAGGGCAAAGGAGGAGGGGAAGGATGAGAAATACTTTTAGAGGCTATGCAAAAGAGCATCTGAGCAGCACATTAATCCTCAGTGCAGCACCAGACACAGTGCCCTGCCACAAGGCAGGTTACTCTGCGACTTGCCCCACCTGAAGCTGACTAGAAGAGCAGCTCCTCTAGTTTGCAGAGCACCTGATGGCCAGAAGAGCTGACATTTCTGTCAACTTAGAAAGCAGAAGGAATCTTGCAGAATTTCACCGTTTCTTTTAAAGCTTAAAAGTCCTATCTACAATAGAGGAATCCTATGCTTTTACCAGAGATGCCATGTTGGACCGCTCCACTAAGGAGCATTATCTCAGGTATGTACTTACGGGGCCATTGTTTCAACAGAGATTTGAGGTGGGTCACATTCCATCACCTGGTTCAAAAACCATTCCAAGACACCTCCTTCCTCTTGGCCACTAAGCAAAGAATAGAATGGCAGGACAGAGCCTGGACAATTTAACTATACTTCCATTTCCTTCAGCAAATGCTGAGTCATTGACCAAATCAAGCATTTAAGAATCTCTTAAGGAGGTGAGTAACTTGCCCTCAAAATTTGTAAATGTCGCCCTACCAAAGGCTGGTTGCTTTAGATCTATAAAGTTAGGGTGCCAGTGCATCTAGGACATATGACAGATCCTCAGAGCCCAAGTCTGCTAACGGCTCTAAATGAGGCATAAGACTCAAAATTGGTCTCAGAGAACTGACAGTCACAACTAATTCCACACGCTCTGTGCGCTCGACAGCCAGAAAGTCCAGGCTCTGCACATTTCAGCAAGCATTTTAAATTTAATAGGCAGCACGTGACATTTCATTAAGATTTTGGTGCTACTGCAGTTTTCAACTGTTAGGAGGTTCGTGAGGTTTTACAAAACAGAAGCACATACACACATTCCGAAACTCAGCTGATCTAATCCAAGTCATGAATATGGATTTCCTTCTTCCTTATCTACCTCCCTCAACAAATGAAGTGGAATTGCAAAATTAATGTCACCCATTCACTGAACCAAACAAAAATCGCCCTAAAACCCAACACACAAACAAAAAAAATGAATGATCCACTCATGTTAATAAATTATCCTATCTTAAAAATCAGATCGTGCAAATAATCTCTAGTCTCCAAGTTGATTTATCTTGTTCTGCTGTTGCTTTTTTTCAAAAACATTTGGGCTATATTAAAAAGACAATAATCCAAAATACTGATTTAGAAAGGACCTACAATAATAACAGTAGATAATGGGGTATTGCAAATAGAACTTGGAAGCCCTGGAAGTGTTCCTGCTTCTGTGAAGACTTTGTTAGCAGTTTCCTCACTGAAAATGCAGTAGAAATTTGCAGTCACTCATTCATACAAAGGTAACTTTCTCCTTGCAAATCTGTACGGAAACAGGATGGCCCAAACAAAGGGCTGAGGAAGAAGCAACAGGAGACAGCATGCTCTTAAGGAAGCAGCACAAAGTGATTTTTAGGCTGCTTGTTACAATAGACAGAAGAAAGAACCCCAACCCAAAGATGTCAAGCATCAGCAGTAACAGACAGTATCTATGGTATTAAAAAACATCCTTGTTTATGCACAACTCCTGACATTTCTCTTGATCCCAGGGGTTTACTGGAGTTGCTGCATGCTTGTTCTGCCTGGATGGCTGCTGAAAGACAGTGTTGCAATCCTTTGTTTATCACAAAATCACGCTCCTTGCTGGTAACATTTTACAACTCTTATCACGCTGTTCAATCCAGCTACAACTGTCCAAATTTTGTCTTCTCTAAACCAGGGGAGGTCAAAAAGAAAGAACACACTATATACCCATTGCAGTTAGCTGGTTTAGTAAATACAACTATTAAGCAGGGATGCAGTTTTATCAACCTGTTAGCAAATCCCTCAGCATTTCAGCATAGCAGAAAAGAAGTGATTAAAATTCAATTTATTTCTCCCAAGCTTTTTAAACCATCATTGTTCTGGATTCCTAAGGTGCATTTTGGTCTGGGTCTGAACTGCAAGGTTGTGCAGTTTTCCACCATAAATTAGGAACGCTCAGCTATGTTGCAATAAGCAATTAAAAACAGGAGCTACAGAAATAAAAGTGTTTAGACTCAAATGCTTGAGAACAGCTGTCTTGGGGTATTAAAGAGCCTCTCCTAGTCAATATATTTTCAAATCTCAAAATAAAGCCTTCCCCAAAGTAAACCTTTTTTACTTCAAATGTTCCTTAAAGACTGTGCAGACTAGCCAAGCATAAAGAAACAAATACGTGAATGTAAAGTCCACCTCTGTTCAAGAAAGTATTTAATCATCTGCGACTGAATCCCTTCGGTTTCCTCAGATCTAATACTTCAGTGCTTTCTCAGCATATTTTCTGAATTGTGTCCCCAGTATTTAACATATTCCATAAGCAAATCTTCAAGAAACATCTGCAACCATCATTCAAAAAAATTTAAGCGAGAAATTATTAATTTGCAATTCAATCAGTAAATTGGCCATACTTGGGAACAGATCTCCCTGTTACGCTCACAGCCAGCCCCATGTGTTTACCACATGACAGACTGCTTTGACAGTCTTGTAAGATTCACCACCGGTTTTAAATTCTTCAGTGAGATCACACACTTTACAATGACACCTGAATTCAAACCATCTTGCAGAAGATGATTTTCCCCCCATCCTGAGGCACATTCAGATATCTCTCAAGCAGATGCAAATCCCAGTGGTTCAGATCAAGTCAGGGCATGCAGGCACCCAAAGGGCAATGCTTCCCAAAACCAATGAGTGCAGTGACAACACACTCATCTTTTCATAACTCTCAAGACAGGAATGTAAATAACCTTAAGCTTGAAACCACTCAGGTTTCTCAGTACAGGTTTGGTGTTTTTTTTCACTTAATCTTGAAAAACAAGCCAGAAGGCTACAGACTCCTGACCTAATCCTGCTATTTCTTTTGAGTACAATAACTGTACCAAAGAGCCACTTCTTTTGTTTTCAGTTTCTCAGATCTAATAGGTTCATTAAGTCCTGTCTTCAGCTGTTTGGCATTACCAACTCTGTCAGCTTTATTACTTCTCCTGGGAGACTCGCATGCAAAGTTTTTATTTTAAACAATGTGACTCAACTGCATACATTGAGAATTAAAGATTTGGCTTTTTAATCCCAGTTTCTTCCCACTGAATTCCTGTTCAGCTTCAGTCCAAGTCCTGTGCTTCAGTGATGATTCAATACCCTAAAAAATTTCAGTACCTCCATCAAGTCTTTCAGTGAGGTAGAAAACTGCACTTTTGAAAAAGGCTGCTTCCCAGCTCAAAGGTGTTGAAGAGAAAGCAAGATCTGGAGTTTCAGTGACATTCTTGATACACAATTTGACAGAAATTATATAAGCAGGCAACTGTAAAACACGCCCAGTAGATGTTTTTGAACATGCAGATTTGAATTTCCAGGGTAGTGTCTAATTATGCGCTCATTTATAGGTGTCCTTTCTTTCTCCACCAACTCTTCACTCTTTCAAACCAGTTAGGCTAAGTCTGTATGTTGCCTTCCAGCTTGCAAGAGCGCTCTATGCAGTTCTGTTTCAAAAGAACTCCAGCTGATCTCGCAAACTCCTTATAAACTAAAAGCCCAGGCATCTGGTTGTTCCATTTTGGGTGGCTATTCCAGCCAGGAGGAACAGAGGAACATGTGGTTCCTCACCTGAACTCCAGTAGAGGCATCAGCTGCAGAGCAGAGTTCCAGCCAACAGCAGTGGGAGTTGGTTTGCACTGGACAGCTCAGAGGGGGTGGCAACTCATCTCACAGGAAATCCAGGTAGCCAAAACAAAGCTTCATGATACCAAGCCATCCCAGCACCATGAAGCACATGACCTTGCTGAGACAGAAGAGCCTGAGGCTCTCTTACCAGTCCTCTTGACTACACATGAGCATGGCTGCGTGCATGCTCCCCCCAGCATGGAAAAGCATCCCTGCGCTCGTATGAATATGAATGCTTGCATGAATGCCCACAAATTCCCATTTCATCCCCACGATTATGTGCTCCAGTGTGAAATGGATGAGGAGAGTGAAAACAGACTCAAGTAGATCTGAAGGGGAACTGTGGGATGGATAGGAAATGTTTTCTTCTGCCCATGGATTTTACCTAATCCCTTGAATTTACTCTGATATTCAGGAACATGATTAGCACAAAAAATTATAGGCTTTAGACCTACAATAAAAATACACTGAAGCACAAGAAAATGCTTGAAAAATGCATTTTCTGAACGTTCGTTAAGCATTAAACCTCACTGATCTTGGAAGGTTATTTTTTTTCATCAGAGATGCTCAGGGATCTCTGCAACAGAGATGCTCAACTTAAGAAAGATCTTGAAAACTGTGCAACTTGAGATTGAAGCAAGAGGCTTTGCTTGCTGACACGAGCATGCAAAAGGTAAAGTGACAGAGAACACAACATGCCCAGCTGCCAGGCCTACAAACTGTACAGCACCAGAAAGGTCAGTAACATGTTCTAAATTCACTGCATTTACAATCTTGTCCTACTGAAACTCTTGCACAAAAGCTTTGCCTTCAGGGCCAGCAGATCTTTCAGCAGCCTCCCAGATGCTGCTAGGATTCATTTGCTGCCGTGTATCTTCTTCCCTCCCTTCCCCCTCCATCCACCCATAGAAAAGAGCTGGGGGAAAAAACCTCAAGCCACATTTTCTGTGCAAATGGGATAAGGAGGCATTTCAACTCCAACACTTACTAGAGAGGCGCTCAATCGACATGTGAACATCTCCCGCAGTACTCATTCAAGTGTCTCATGCCATTAGGCCCCATTCCCTGGGGTTAGTTTGGCTGTGTATGGTGGGTACAGATCCATTCCCATAAGTAAAAAGAAGCAACTTCCTCTGCTCCCTGGCACTGTTGTGAAAAGATCCAGAGATCACGGGCTTGGCTCAATTTACGTGATAGACTGGTGCCTGAAGCTTTTGATTCTGAGACATCTACAGGAGAGTTCAGACCATGTATTAATTGTTTGGTTTTGGTTCAGCTCTGCTGTAAATGTAACAAAACCAATGCATAGTATAAGCCCATCTCTACTCCAGAAAATCATTTTCACTATCAAAATAAGCTCGCTGCCTGTGGCTCCAGCAATCCTGTGACAGGGAAGGGGCGCTCAAGACAAGAGGGAACCAGTGTACCAGTCAGCACAACGCAAGCTAAGTGAAAGCCAGCAATCGCTCGTTCCTATAAGCAAAGCGTTTACTGGAAATTTTTATTTTATTAAAACAGGAAAAAAGTTTTGTGGCTCAGTAGGCACCAGCTATAATTCTGTATTCCATACTAATTAAAACATAAATGCCCTTTCAATATTTACCACAACCCATACTTTACAAATTGCCTTTAAATGCTGAGTAATGAATTTCAGCCACTCTCTCATAAAATATGGAGAATTCTGCCAAATTCCCTTCCACACTCTACATCTGATGGCAAAATAACAGAGGAACCATAATTCATTTGCTATCATTCTTTTCCTGCTAACGTTTTATTCAGAATGAGCTCCATTAGCAAAGATGAAACTTTGGACTCACGACTGCTCCATGTTTACAAAACATACAAGCTCCTTTACATCGTGGTTAAGCATGAACAATTACTGAACATACAATTTCCTAAAAAATCCTGCATACCAAAATTAGGTACTTTGAATTTTTAAAATTCACTAAACAAAATTTCACAGAGTGAACCCTAAAGTCCATTTGCCAGCAAAGCACAAGCCAACAATAGAAGTAAGGACCATCCAGGAAAACAAGTGAAGCTGGACCCCAACACACACATCTCTCCTATTAAACAAGCAAATAAATACACATTCATACAGAGTAATGTGCTCTAAAAATGCAGGTGCTTGAGTAATTACCCATACATTTTAGCGTAAGTTTTGGTTTCTCAAACAGTACTGGGTCACAGTAAGCTTCTGTCTTTCTTTTTGGTGGAACTGGGGCAGTGACTTCTTACTGGACACCAAAGAAAGTTAACCTGGAACCTGATGGTTTTGGCACAAGTCCAAATGTGTTTCTCCACAAAGAAAAAATTACAAAGACAAGGCAGGTTTTTTAAATAATACTAAAAAAAATAGTAAAATCACTTTTTAATGTCAGGTATTGAACCAAGGAATGGGACAGACTGCACTGCATTTTTAAAGTAGTATGACTATTGACATATTTGAGAAACATTTTAACACTGTACATTACGACAAACGATTTAGTTAATTTCTACACAAGTCAGCAAAAAAACTAGGTGATCTAACATACACGACAGCTGCAAATTTAAAATTCTAGTCACAGTCTAAAGCCAGAACAAAAACTTTTCCAGAACTCCTATTTATAAAAAAGGAATGAACATACACACCATGCGCGTACACGCAGGCAAAAATCTTGAGGTTTTACTTATTGCTCTTACACAAGGCTGTGAGCAGGCAAATGTCTGGATCAGAAATTAGGTCAAACATGCATTTCAGCAGGCACAAAAGTACAGGAAATTCATATTAACAAAACAATGTACTGTGTTACATAGTACAGGATGGTATTCTGCTAATATAACACGCTGTTAATTCCGGATAAACTCCAGGTCTGCCTGTTGTATAATGTGTTATGCAGTGCGGTATTTTAACCTAATTTCTGATTCCTCTCCTATTCTGCACTCTCCATATGGAGATGAAGAGGGCCTTTCCAATGCTATAGAATCCTCGGCCTCAAGAGCTTCAGTTGGGCAGGTATGACTGGAAGGAGGTAATGTTACCACCACTGTGCCATCAGGACCTGCTCCTTGACTGCCTTGCAGTTTTGGGCATTCACTGATAACTCAGATAAACAAATGCAGAAGCTGGTGCAAAATGCACCAGCACTGTTCTCAGAGCATCTTTCACCTATGCTACAAGCTTCTAGCACACCTAGCAATTGCTACAGGCTAAGGCAACAGAGGGTCATGTCCTGTGTCTGGTCAGTTCCTCGAGAGTCTTTAAAAAGGCAGGAACTGGCTTTCCTTTCAATAAGCAACATAGCATGGATGTCAGTAGAAATGTGGCTAGCTACCAGCAACAAGAGACGAGCACGTTCACAAGACACATTTGGGAACGCCTGGTGTTCCCTACCGCAATCAAATAAAACATGCTGCGGAGAGGTGTCCGTGAAATCACAGTATTTGCAAGCCAGGTTCAAGGCATACTGCACATGGGCCTTGCACAAAAAAGGCATTGAATGTGCTATCTGAAAACTATTTTTCGTCCCCTGTTCTAAGCATACATATGACAGCAGATAAAAATCAGCACAATGGTTCCTCTCCATATGTGACCATACACATTATCACAACTAAGCACCCCATCCATATTCTATTCTTACATTAACAGGAATCAAGGAAGAAAATGGTGGTTTAGAAAGAGAGAAGAAAAGAAATCCAGCATGAAGTCAGAGGTATGTTCCTGACAGAAGTGTGAGCTGAGAATGTTTATTGTGAACCAGCAACCGGATTTTGTGACAAAAACAGAAAACCAAGGATGACTGCGGAGCCAACTTGGGCACTGCAAAGTCAAAACTATGTTATAATATGGCATTTGGCAATCTCCAAGAATTAGAGCAGTAGGCAGACAACAAAAGGACACGCTTCAAGGAGGTTATGCCTTGTACTCACAAAAAGAAGCAGCGCAAATCAACCATTTTTTCTGTCTTATTAAAGTTCTGCCATACGTCCCTTGATCCAATCCCTAAATCTCACGTAAGTTTCAACAATCAGACTTGCCAAATATCCAAATTCACTCTGGGCTCTGTCTTACTTATGAGCAATACTACTAAATTTAGTGGGACTGCTAAGAGCAAGGTGCTACTGCAGTGAACATTTGAGAATTTGGCTCTTCCCAAGAAGTGAACTGCAAATGACTGGGGTTTCATGACAGTCACAGGTGGAGGGGGATACTTCCTGTGTTTGTTTTTCAGATCTGTCCTTATGAAATCATCAATTTTTGTAAGAGAAGAGGCTCTGTTACAGTCATCCAGCCATTCTGACACCAGGAGAGCCACAGCAGTTTAGGAGGGGTGGCCCACCAAGTAAGGGGTTAGGCTGGCCTGGAGTCTTCTCCAAGATATGCCACTGCCTCTTTCTAGATGACTGCATACAAGAGTCCTTGGTCTCATATGGTGAAGCTTTCTTAGAGCAATACCTCTGTCACACTACCCATCAGTGCAGAGTTGCAACTCCTAGGAAAGAGGGAGGCAAAATAGGTCTAAATTCTTCAAAAAACATTAAGTAAACCTAACCTGCAGAAAAAGAAAATTAAGAGCAATATGTTATCTCATCCTCGCAGGAGTCCTAGGACTGCACATGACCCATTTTTTCACTAATGGCTATGAAGGCCAGGTCATCAGGAAGTCTGCAGCCAGACTGGAGGTAAAACAGCATGTCCAATGTTTACCATGCAAAGCCATCCCTCCTATAAAGCTGGTTAGGCAGAAGCATTTTGACTGCACTTTTAGGTATTCTTTCTAGCCCACTTTGGGTCCCTTCTTGAAAGCTCCTTCAAATAAAAGATTCTGGAAGTACCACTTTCTTGTACTTGAAAGAAACAGGGAAAAACAGAGGCAAAAAACAGACACCAAGGACGGAAAGAAATGATTGCTTGTAAAATGCTTCCTTTTAAAAACTACCATACAACTCCCTAACTTGGCTTAATTAATGTGCTGTTTAAAACATATAAAATGCTTTACCAGCTAAATGATTTCTTTGTTTAACGAGTCTCCCTCCCACCCTCCCCTCATTAAAAAATAATGCATGTGTGGACTGGTATTGAACACCTCGTAGAGTTGTGCACCAGTTCTCATTTAATTCTATGTTGAGCAGTTTTGATTTCAATATAGTGTGTTTAAAGAAGAGCCCATACTGTATGCTTCACAGTATAACCAGCTGTATCTTTAATCTTGTAACACAATAAAAAAAAAATCACTGTGAAGTTGCAGTCCCTTTGATAAATGGTCGCAGTGACACATGTAGTCCTCCTTAGCGCCACTGCCACCAGATGTGGGACGTCATTTTCTCCACAGGCTGCTGAAAGGCCTGATGCTGCCCCTCCAGGGGCTGCAGCCAGGCAGGCACCGCTGCCTCGATGCACAGCAGTCCTGCAGTCACTGGGGAAAGCTGCACGGAATTGTCTCACTCAATGCCACCACCACCGACCCGACCCAACCTGACCCCCAGGGGAGCACAGCCCCTGCCGCCTCAGCCGCAGGAGATCACCGTGAAGCGCTTGGAAATGCATGACATGTTGTGGAGGACGATGCCCAGGAGGAAGACCAGGACGCAGGCCACCAGGATCACAGTGCACACCCCTGACCAGGTGGAGCTTTTCACAGCGCCTCTCTGGTCCGGCTCCTCCGCTCCCGTCTCAGTGGGAAGGCCACCCTGCAGCGGCTGCTGCTCTGCTGGGATCGTCACCACCGTCAGGGACTTCTGCTGGCTGCTGGGCAGGAGACGGCAGCCAATGTCTCCTGGCAGCAGCGCCCGCTCTTTGGAGAGAGACAAGGGCAGCATGTAGCACCCATTGCTGGGGAGTTTGATGAAGACAGGGGTGTGCTCTGAGGTGTGGGGGATCGCGATGATGGCGATCACCTCGGGGTCATCGGGCAGCTGTGACACGGAGTACCCTGGAGGCAGCTTGGTGATCCCACGGCACCAGGGGCAGCGCAGGTCCTTCTGGCTGGTCCTCATCTGCTGCAGGCACACGGAGCAGCAGGTGTGCTTGCAGTCCAGCAGCTTGGGCCGCCGGCGGGGGCTGTAGTAGTTAAAGCAAATCTGGCACTCCAGAAGAGAGTCCTGGGATAAGGTCTCCATGGCGACCGGCACAGGGAAGCACAGCAGGCCTTGTGATGAGCCTCGCCCTGACACTCTGTGGACAAGGGTCTTCTCACCACTTCTCCTCAGGGCAGCACCTGCCTTCCCAACGCTGCTTTTCCTCAGGGCAGCACCAGGCAGCAGCTATGGAGAGCACAGGAAAACCTCCAGCCTGAAACTTTCAGTACCTGAGACAAAGAAAAATGTGAAAGAACAGGTTACTCACAGCAGCCTATGGGAACAGAAGGGTCCAGCCAATGGAGAATGAAAACTAGCACTGACTTTGTTATCTGTGGGAGAAACAAATTTGTTGTCCGTCACTAGAAAGCATCTTCCCACCACTTTCACCAAAGAGCCCAGTGGCAAACCTTCAGGTCAGTCATTAGTACTATCACTGGGTTTCCTTTTTCTAATCCTATTTTTTCCAGCAATCAAACCCCCATCAACTCATCAGTCCACCACTCACAGTTATGCCCATAACAGAGGTGACTGTATAGTTCACTACTAGCCAGGTCCCACAGCAACAACCCCCTGTCATATTTTCAGGATTTTTCAGCCCTTCCTGCACCAAAACTATTGTTCTCATTTAATCCTTTAATCCCTGAGGATTTTTAGCTATTTGGCCCAACTGCTAAGTCTGCATGAAATGTGGGGGAAAGAAAAAGCACGTAAAAATGCATTTCCAAGGCTCCTGAACTTGTGCCTGTGTACAAATGAGCAATCAAGCAACTATACTACAACATCTACATTTGCACATAATGAAAAGGAATGGTATAATTTTCAGTCAAATTAACTGTTTTCCTAGTTAAACGAGCAGCTTGTTGAACATGGTCCTCTGAAACATAAACTAATGAAAACCTCACCCAAGGCAAAAGGCTCTGTTTAGATCCAGGACCACTGAACATCACAAGGAACAGAAATAAAACAGAATAATAACAGAAAGAAAGATGAAGCACTGAATTACAAGCAAATTGTTACTAGTCTTGTTCTAAATCCTTACGTAGAGATTCCCTTTACAATTCCCTTTTTCCCACTAATTACTTACATCATTGCAAAAAAAAAAAAAAAGGCATCTGTGTTTACCTGCACGGTGCACAGTTAACAGTGCTTTGTTTGATTTTGGTCACTCCAGCACAATTAATATGAAGGAGTGACAGTTTTACAACATTTTACACTTCCTTCCTTCCTGTGTTTGAAGAAGTATCAGCCTGATTTACTTCCAGAGAATAAAGAAAACCCAAAATATTTGCACGGTGACCTTTGATCTTCTATAATTGCAATGTTATTGCCGAACTAGAGTTAACATCCAAAGACCACATCTTTCAGAGGACTTCTTCCTTTCTATACAATAATTTCTTGCTCTCCTCTCTAGAATATAGCAACTAGGTTGCAACATACTAATCAATGGCTGATATCAGTAAAACAAATACCGTAGTTTAAGAAGAGAAGGGCAGGCACTGACATGGGGTTTACAACCCAGGACAGTGCTCTGGACCCCACTGTCCTGTACCCTGCTTCTGGCAGTTACCAGTATTTGAATAGGGCAAACAAAATTCACGTCATCTCTTCAGATGCTGATGACTGGTATCTCTGATATTGGCAGAACTGGCCCTGCATGCTGATTTTGTAACAGCAGTGGATTTTGGCTCACAAGATTCTTCAACAAACACGCAGTGGTACTCCTGACTCAGGAAGGAGCTGGGGTTGCAATCAAGAAGGCAGGAGCTCTTGAAACACGTACAATGGCTGCAGGAGGAACTGGCACACACCAGCACTTCTGGCATACTTTATCTTAATGTGACACAGAGGCCACTGCTGAGAGAGACCCCCACCACCATGAAGTCCATGGGACACCTGCTCCACACCAGTGACATGCTCCACTAAGGCATCAACAGACTCCATGTGCTGGGGCGCTGAACACTGCTGCAGAAGGCGCTACACATCTGCTTGCTGTGTGCAGGCCACATCGAGGAAGAGTAGAGGCTTTATATTCCTTTTTTCCTTATCCATTACTATCTCCACATCCCTATGATACAGGCACACACAAAGGAAGACTATCAAGAAAGGAGATGACATGATAATAGACTAGCATATAGTTGAGAGAGAAAAATGAAAGAGAGCTATCCATGATGTTGGGCAATTTCTGTCTGAAAAAAAATAAGAGACAATGACCAGAATATAAATTAGTTCTAGAAACTCAGAAAATAATCACTGAAGCCACCAGATCCAGTTTTCAGCCACAAGCAACCCAGATTTGCATTTTGCACAATAGTATTCATACAAAATCTGCGGTTACAGACTATCCAAGTCAAAGCTGAGCTCAGACATTACAAGACACAACTCTTATCTGCTTTATCTGCAAATCTATCAAAAAAACCTCAAGTATAATAATACTGCAATATTATTACAAAATATCCCAGTGCCTAGAAATTCAGAAATTAAGGCTTATCATAAAATCATAGAAGAGCCTCAAAGATCATCTGGTTCCAACATCCCTGCTGTGGGCAAGGACACCTTCCACTAGACCAGGTTGTCAGGGCTCCATCCAGCCTGGTCTTGAACACTTCCAGGGATGAGGCATCCTCAACTACTCTGGGCAACCTGTTCAGTGCCTCACCACCCGCACAGTAAAGAATTTTTCCCTAATATGTAATCAAACCTACTCTCACTTTAAAATTTAAAACCATTTCCCCTTGTCCTTGCCCAAGGACAGAGTAGAGGTACTCCTGCTGTAGACATAGATCAGTATCTCTGCAAGGTCAGGATTGGGCATACTACCCATGTGACATAAACTGTTCATATTTTCCCAAAACATCTGAAATAATGATCAGAGGTGTGGATCAGCAGTAATGACCAGTAAGCAGAGAGGTTAGTATGATTCCTTCAGAAAATAACTAAAGACGAGTTAAAGAGTAGCCACAGCCATCTAACCCCTTGGCCTTTGCTGACATTGCCTTGTACAAAGGTTGGACATGTAGCTTCACAGGTGCAACACAACTTTATTTCAAACCATACAACCCTCTTGCACTCTGCCACAGTGTAGTTTCAGGACAAAAGAAAGTCAAGCCATCATCGAGACGTAAGAATCTATTTGAAAAAAATTTGCACTATGTATCTAAGAAGCAAAACTCCACAGTAGCTCTCAGTTCTCTTCTACCACTTCACTTTAATAACTATACCAAGAGGAGCACATTTCCTCATGGACAAGAGACCAAGCTCTTTAGTTTGTGCTTAAATCACCCTCACACCAGCTGAAGGTATCGAGCTGTCACAGGTGAACAGCTCATTCAAAGCTTACTTAGACTGGACTCTTCCCTGTGCTTTTCAAGCACAAAGATGGAGAGGCAGTCAGGACTGCACATAAGGGCATGGCCTGACATCAAGTATCAGGCAAAATCATCGTTGTGTCATTTGCTCTCATCACACACTGACACCCAATTGGGCAAGGGGATTGTTGACAGAGGAAAACAGAGAGGGGAGAAAAAGCAGAAAAAACTGTCAGGGATACCCACAGGTCTCAGCAAAAGTGATAGCACGTGTATGTATGAATAGGGGCACACATGTGGAACGGGGACTGACGACTATGACAGAGAAACCACACATACAGAAGCAACTGCAGCTGTAAGCAGTGACTGCCTGGCACAAACCTGACAGCAACTGGAAGTTCTTCAGGGCTGAGATCTAACTTGTAACACAAATAATAACTGGAAATGAAAATCCACAAGCTCCAAAACTCATGTGTCAGAAAGGTGTAGCGGGAGCAAAGGAAGCAAAAAGAGACAGGACATGAAAAGAAGCCGCTCTGCCTGCCCTGCACTCTCTTTCCCTTTCTGTACATCTGCCCACTATCCACAAGGTTGCCACTGGCTGGCAAGGAGAGGAATTCACGAGCAGTTACAGAGACCCAGGGAGAAACCTGCAAAGCTGATGACCCCTGCAGCAGGCAGGTGGCTGAGAAATTGGCACAAAGGTCCTCCTTGCAGATTTTGTCTGTCCTCTGCAAAAGCTGTGAGTTTTTCAAATTGTATGACTCGAGAGCAGTAAAGCTCTGAAGAATAAAGCATTTCAGTTGTCTGTCAGTCATGCTATCTGTTCTGCCAGCACCCCACCAGAGACCACAGCAATGACCCCAAGTTCTCTTTGTTCGGGTGAGCAGGAGGCCAGGAATGCCAATCAGCTTCCTACCCCTGAAGAAGCAGAAGAAGCGTTTGCTGCTCTCACTATTGACACTGCCCAACACAAGGCAGGGAGGCATGCAATAGGTGAACAGATGAAGGTTGCTGTAGCTGTGACAGTGAGAGGAAGAAAGCACAGGTTTGTTCTGCACAAACTGGTCCCCAGTTGGCCAGGTCAGAAAACACAGCTATTTTGGGAATCCAGTCCAAAAGGAAGACATTGAACATCCAAGCCCAGAGCTGTACATGAAGTCTGAGAATAAAGTAATTAATGGCAAATCCTTGCCCAACAATGTGGTATTTTTCCTGTGTAAATGGCCCAATGATATTAAGCCTTGAAAGGGTGATGCCTTCACTGACAGACTCAGAACTACCTTAAGACATACTTCCTAACTTACTAAGGCCCAAAATTATATTAACTTGAAAACCTCAAAAATGTACTTCAGTGATGCCTGTGGAAGTCAATACAATTCACAGATGATTAAACATCATAGCATTTTAAAAGGCTGGCTCTAGGGCATGCTGATGTAGTTAACTGATTACTGAGACAAAACCTCAAAAACTTTGCACAGACTTACACATGGATTTAGGCAGTCTACTTGCTGTACAAGCAAGGTTATAACAGAATTTCAGCAAGGCTGTGCATCGACAACACTTCACCTTTACTGAGAAAGGTTCATTATGTAAACTCCCCAAACACATTAACAATTCTTTGGCAGTATTACTGAGTATGTATGATTTATGAAGAAGAAAGAATCATTCGTTTCAGGTGCCCTTAGGCTGTAAAGCAGATGAGATGAGGAGGGAGTGCTGTTCTCAATAGGAGAACTAATTGCAAGAATCATGTGCCCACAGATATGGAAGGAAATATGTGCTAGAGCCACTTCCAAAAAGATAATTGGAAGCATTTCTCCTACAAAAATTCAGCACTGGTGAACGTTTTTCACAAATTCAGGTTTGGACAAAACACACTTGGGCTACTGCAAATGCCCAGGATGTACTACCTGATTTCCCCTGAATATCCTTTACGAAATGATCTTATTTATTTTTAGGCTGTTCCGTAGCACTAATTACCATAGTAACTGAGAATAGCACAACGAACAATTAATTTATTCATCAGAACACCCTTGTTAAGAGACAAGTATTATCATCACTATATTCTTTCATCATCTAAGAAAAGTGCTGAGAGACAAAGCAATTGGTCCAAGGTCATGCAAGGACCACCCAGATTGTGCCTCTAAGTTCCAGTACAATTTCATCACAACTCTGCTTTTCACCTCATGAGCCAGAGGGCAGAGAAGACAGATTCTTTTCTGCAACAAAGCTCAGAAACCTATACATTTTCTCCCACTGCTTTCAGCTGGCAGCATCCCCATGGAATGCCTGTGATTTGGGGGGAAAGGGGGAGAGGGCTTTCAGTAAATATAATCTTTTTCAAAGATAATGAAAACCACCAGAGCCTGTGCCCCAGAAGCTAAGTATCTCCACAGCCACAGTTCATCCACCATGCAGGTTACAACTAAGAGACAACATGCATTTTGAGGGACATAATGCTAACAATGAAATGACAATGTAAATCTATTCTTCTCTCCAGAATTACCTATTTTCCAGGAACTTTCCTGTAAGCCAGGCAGCCTACACCCACCATCCTTTCCATTTCATATTCACAATTGCACTGAAATATTGCAGAAGGAAATTATTTTATTTTAGCCAAAGCCTTAGCCAGTGCAAGCTGTCACTGCTCCTTTAGCTTCAGTCCAGCCCTAGCCAAGATGAGCATCTTGGTATACACAGTGCTGAGTGCATAAAGACACAAAAAATAAAGCTGACAAATTGTGATATATGAGTCTGTAATATCCTATGAACCAGCACCAGGTTCTTGGTCAGCAACATGCTGATGGCAAGAGAACCTGCTGTGTATGATCCCAACGGTACACATTGGACAGAACACTAGTTTGTCCTGCCTCTCAGGCAGCTGAGAAATCAGTGGTGAATCACAAAAAAGGAGCCTAGTTGCAAGGTATCATTCCACAGCATTCACCTTAGAAATTGTCACCAGCCAGCCCTAGGAAGAGGAGACAGAGGCAGAAAGGTCACCTAGAGGAATGTAATGAGACATAGACATTTATGGGTTTGTAATAAAAACAGATCAGGTGAAAACACTAGCCTTTGGTGTTTAGAGAAAACAGAGAGAAACTCACATGCTGCTCCGTGTTCCATCTCACATCACCAGCTGCGCTGCTCCCTCTTTTTATCTGCAAACTTTGACACGTCCACATTCCCTGCCTCCAAAGACCTTATTTTGGTCAAATATGACCAGGATAAGCTGCACTTTGTTCCAACGGCAAACACTACTAATCACCTGCAACGTGCCAGGTCAGCAAACATTTCATTGTGCTGAGGCAGAACAGTACAGCTTTCTGTGTGATACGCTCATCAGACAGTTTCACATGAGGCACTTTATAACTGAAAAGCATTATCTGAAATTAAAATATTTCACAGAAATATGCCCATTTCAGGCAGGCTGAGACAGGGAGTGGACAACTTTCCTGCCTCTCAGCAGCCCTCCATGCAGGTGATCCTAGAGGCCAGGTGGTGGGAGCATGATCTGCTCCTGACCAGCCCAACTCTGATATGTCTGCAGGTTTTTGATAAGGTCAATTATCAAGCTGTCCCAGAGCTATGCTTCTCAAAATCTCCTAGTCCCCCTCCATGCTGGCAGAGCACCCCCAGGTGCAGCTCTGCCATGTTAAAAGGAGCGGGATGGTACTTCTCATCATTCCTGCTCTTCTGTTTCCCTTCTCTCCATAAGGGGTGCACCAGCAGGATGATAGGACCTGACTGTGGTCCTAAGACATACCACATCTGAAAATTTTCCAGTGGAGTATAGAAAAAGGTTCATCACATTTTGCAAATAAACATAATCTCCAGCATTCAAAGCATCCCACGGGATGATGCTCATTTCTACAGCCCACTCTGTGCACAATGCTTGCAAGGCCATTAGCATTTGCTCAGTTTTGCTGGATACTCTTAATTATGCCTGACTCACTTCTAAACCCCAGGATAAGAGGAAAGAGCCAGGATTTTCCACTACCAAGTGAGAGATCCATTTGCCACTCAAACCAACATCACGAAGAATGGCAGCGGAAGGTGTGGTACAAAAAGAATTCTACCTTTCAGCCCTGAATAAAAGCAGCACCAGTAGTTATTTACAACCAGGACTTAAGGGCCAAGTGCTGAGGTAGCTGGCAAAGACAGATGTAGAAACCACTTGACTAACTTAGAGTGAGGTCACAAGTCACTGAGGCCAAAATCCCACAAAATACATGAGGAGCTACTGGCACTAAACTCACACTCGGTAACAGCTTTCAAGTGCAATGTAACATCCTCCTTCTAAGGGATTTTCACTTGCGGCAATATGACATACTACTATGGCATTCAAACTGCTGATAGAGCCATGAAGCACCTGATCACTTAAATTACAAATTTTACTTTCCCATTAGAGCTTTATGCTTCATCTGCCATTGATAGAATTTGCCAGATACCTAAAGAGAAACGTAATTAAAAGATTCTTCCCTCCCTTCCCTGGGGATCTGCTATTAGACTTACAAAATACACCATAAAAAAAAATTTAAATAAAGCTCAAATGCAGATTTTTCTCACTGATACAGGTCAGTGGGTGACTGTCTATTAAAACACTAGTCTATAATTACAGGAGAAAGTGCTACAGCTCTCCAAGGTCATTGAGTGGATTTTGATAAAACTAGGATAAAATCTACCTGCCTATAGGCCCAAACAGGAAAAGAATTGATGCTCACGTGTTCATTCACTACCTATACAATGCAAAAACTGCAAACTCAATTTCACACAACCTCAGGAAGCAAAAGCCCTTCAAATGACTCTTTTAATTGCTGTAACTGCTGTGTGTCACTGCCTCATACTCCCCACCTCCCCACACCTGCTTAAACATGGTTTCTGCTCTCTGCACTCATCCAGCTCAGCTTCCCCAAGGACATGACAGTGAACCACATCCACATGGCTGCTCTCAAGGCCTGGAAGTAAAAAATTGGAAAATATTTTGTTAAAAGCCTCACAACAGTAAGTAAGGAAATTCTTTCATACACCATAATTGGTAGAATAAGGTCTGAAAGAGATTAGATTGGCACAGGGAGCTTTATTCATCTTTTTACCTTTCTCCTGCAATCCTCTAAGTGGGCTGCACAAAGAAGTACAGCCCCCTGTTTATCAACAGAGAATGTGTAACAGCTGTGCCAAAGCCAAACCACTGCTTCCAGCAGCTTATCTTCACAAGAGAGGGGAAGATAGCCAACTAATATGCCTCCTCAAGGTCAACGGCTCTGTCATGTAGTAATGCAGACAAATCATGATCTTCATGAAGTTTTAGCCTCTGGTAAGTGCTACAGCCAACTCCAGTCACAGCACTGGTCATTTGGGTTTGCAGATTATACCAAAAAAGAACTGGAACTGATCCAAAAGCTCCTTTCTTGTTGGAAACTAATCATTTACCCTGTAACATTCTGTCAACTAGTAATATTAATACCATCCTTGCTTCCCAGATTTTGGTAATAGTCCAACTCTCAGTGCAAATATAGATCACAAGCAGAGTTAGATCAAGCCTGAACTGCATAATATTGATTATTTCCTATTTCATGATTTATCTCTCTGTCTTTAAACCAGTAAAATCCTCCGAAGAGAAGTAGCAGGCTACACTGGACAAATAATTACTTCCAATACTTTTCCAGACCACATGCTTCTACCTGCAACTATACACTCCACAAGCTTCAGTTCAGACAAGTTATGAAGCACATGATCTGATGTTAGCCAGGGAAGTTAATGGGATGACATACGCTCTTGAGGTCAGTTGCACATTTAAACATACTTAAACATGATCGATCCATCAACACCAGCAGTACAGAACCCAGTGCCAGAAGCCACAGGAATTACCACAAGGAATTACCAAGTGCTGACACCTTTGCTTCCCCTACACCACACTGAAAAGGTGCGATTAATGAAGAAACGCAATGGCAACCTTCCCAAAATGGCTGCAACTAAACAAACTGGTTACACATCAACTATCCCAACCAGCTCCACATGGTCACCCAAAGCCCCAGTACCATCAGGTGCAACTGCAGATTAGTGGTGAGACAACAAACTAACACAAGAAAAGGCTCCCGACTCATCATGCCCATGGATGTGGGCATCAGCATGCCCATGACAGCAACAAGACTCCCAAGGATGGTCTTTAGAACGAAGCCTAGAACAGTGAGGGGATTGGCACCCAGTCTCTCCATCACATGAACCAGCTCACTGTTTCAGACAGATGTAAGGCTGCAGCTAAGAAAAGCAGGTATCTCTCTCAAGGGCGATGATCATAACTCAGGTTAGCACTACCACAACCCTCTGCAGTGGCCTGAGAAAAATTACAGCTCTGGGACACTGAGCGCAGAGCTGCTACCCCTCCTGCTGTGGAAGACATGCTGTAGTGGGGACTGGCAACTGGCCACTCAAATGCTCAGGCATAGGAAGATGAACTATTCCTGCCCACATTATGTGAAACCAACTGTTGCTTTCCTTCACAGAGATGGTATACAATTCCAAAGGCCACTCCTGTCGCTGCATGAAGTTTATCAGACCCACCAAGCTTTTTTACTTTGAATTTAATTATTTACAGTGAGTTTGAAAATTTAGGCCAGACATCACACATCATACTTCAGCCTGTCAAAATCTGCTTTTGAAATATCCTGCTGTGAAAATACCCTCCATCTGGCAGCACTTAAACTAACAGCTTACAGCATTTTTGCAGTATGAAGAAGTGCAAATGCTCAGAAAGGACTGTGTTACACCACATCAGAGCAAAACAAAGTGAAGCAAACTCCTTCACACCTCTTCATTTTGTGCTTGGTTCTGCAGTCCTTGCAACATAACAGCAAAATAAACTTAAACAAGGGAACTAGCAAAATGCTGCTAATGCTCAACACATCATCACAATCCTGAGTCTATGGTCATGGTGACTCCTAGGCTCACAAGAGTATGGACAATCAAGTCAATATTCTCTAAAAAGAAGGCTGCTAGTCCTGTTTATCTGAAGAAAAGCCTGAAAACATGAACTTCAGATCCTGCTTAAGTAGGACCCTTAAACTCCAGTCTCTGATTTGCAAGTCAGTCTTGTGATTTCTCCATGAGTTAGAGCTAACTAAAGAAATGAAGTTTTGAGGTGAACAAATTCATTGGCAGTTTCAGATCAAATTATGCACTTTCTCCTTTAGCAAAAATGGAAATTGCCATTAACATGTCAGCTCATTTCAACTTTCATTTCAATCTGACTGTTTTCTTTCAGAAGAAATTTATAAAAAGGTTATGTAAAGGGCAAACAAAGCATTTTTGTACTGACTCTGGAATAATTTTTCTTCTGATACAGTCAGCCACCGGCTGAGCCAGAAGTATCTCCCACACTGCTCTACTGCTGAATGTGGAATGTTTAAGTCTAGTGATACACTGACTTTTTTTGCTCACTAACAAAGGCAAATGAGATACACTGAAACTATCAGCTGTAGAACTGTGTAGAACTGTAAATCAGTTTATAGAACTGTGTTTTCAACAATTGTTATTCAACCTTTTTGGTTGTTGGCTTAAAAAAATATCCCGAATTGGGGCATTTTCAACACACAAGTTACATTTCACGATGTGATCAAAAACTGAAGAGGGCTATGTGGTCAATAGGATCTCTGGTTTTTACAAGTGTTTATTGCAAAGGATCTGAAGGATCTTGCAACAAAAAGGCAGGTGGTTAATGGATTTCCTAAAAAAAAAAAAAGTCACACCCCAATGAAGTCACAACCCAATATTCTTCAGCATACATCCCAAGACCATTAATTACTTTTGAAGCCTTACATCAGACAAACCTTACCATGTATTTCCAACATGTATTTCACCTTGAATTCAGTGCTCAGTTCTGGTCCCCTCACTACAAGAGGAACACTGAGGTGCTGAAGCACGTCCAGGCAAAGACTGGAGCACAGGTCTGATGAGAAGCATGAGGGAACTGGGGATGTTTAGACTGGAGAGAAACAGGCTCATGGGAGACCTTATCACTCTCTAAAAATGCCTGAAGGGAGGCTGTGGTGAGGTGGAGGTTGGGCTCTTCTCCCAGGTAACAAGTGACAGAAAAAGAGGAAATGGCCTCAGGTAGCGCCAGGAGAGGCTTAGATTAGATGATCAGAAAAAAATTATTCACAAAAAGGATTGTAAAGCATTGAAACAAGCTGTCCAGGGAAGCGGTAGAGTCACTGTGCCTGGAGGTATTTAAAATATGTGGAGATCTGGCACCTGGGCACATGGTTTAGCAGTGAACATGGCAATGCTGAGTTAATGGTTGGACTCAATGATCTTAAAGGCTTCTTCCAACCTAAACAATTCTGTGATTCCATTCCATGCAACATCACACAGAATAGCAACTAGGAACCAAAGAGGTGCCTTAGGGACAGCTCTCTAAGGAAGGGAAAAGGCAAAAAGTCTAGAGTATGTCGCACTGGATGTGATTATCTAAGACATGGCGTGAATACACACAGCTTTATGCATATCTGCAAGATCTGGCCATATGCCACTCAGTTGAGTTCTTTACCTCATTTCTGTTAAAGCATTGTATCTGTGTCTTACAGTGGCACACTGAACACTGGCAAAGCCAATGCACACAAGCACACTAGGCTTTGACCCACAGATGGAAAATCAGTGTTAAAAAACAGTATCAAAAACTGCCTCTTCTATACTGCCAACACAAGTTCTTGGCTAGGATGAAAAAAAATTCAGGTCTGTACTCAGATCTGCTTTGTGACTACAATCTCTTGCTTTACAGCCAAAAGGTTTTGAGAATTATTCTACTGACATAATTTTTACTTTTTAGAATTGAGTCAATGTTCTCTCAACTTTAGCCTAAGTGCCTTCACTTTCTTTCAATGGAATGGTTACTACTTTGGGGGCTTTTCTGCCAATCACAAAAATGATCCAAATATTTTACTAAAGCAAGCCATAAAATGCTTCATATTTTGCCAAATAACAGCATGGATTGGAAAAATAATTTTCTATTTTTTAAACCACTCCTTCACACTGTGCTCTGTATTTTTTAAGCCGTGAAGCCTCTGCCAGTTTATTTCATGCCAAATTTGCAGAACACCTGCCAGAATGTGTTCTTTGCCAATAAACAGGATCCTTAAGTGCCATGATGACTAAAAAAATACTGTAAAGATCAATACAAATAATTAGCACTGTTGTTCATAATATTCACATTCATGTTTCTTTGTTCTGTGTTCTCATCTTCTAGAGCAGCTGCCTCCAGAGAAGAGCAAGCAAAGAGAGAAGTGCCAGCAGGTGGCACCCCAGAATTTAAACCACTAAGCACCAGGGCTTGCAGCACCAAGGAAACCGGTTCTGCTTGGCTCCCACTACCCCTTTACCACCATTCAGGAGGTTTGGTTTTGGATGGTCATCTCCACCTTCCCTCCCCCAAACAGCAGGGAAAAGTGCTGCCAGTCCCAGCTTTTACCTCGGTGCTGGATAGGATGCACCAGCACGCTGGCTGAGATGCACTTGTGCAGTCCTTTCTAGAAGTGAATAAGGGGCACCAGCACACCCAAAGCACTGAGCTCACTCCTCACTCCCTGACCAAGGGGAGAGCGCCCACAGGGCAGGTAGAATGGCTTTCCCACCTTGTGCATGCAGACATGCCAGCATCTTGCTGCCTCCCAGCACTCTCCTACACTCTTCCCAACACAGGACAGAGCTGAAGTAATGCTGCCTTTTACTGCTTGAAGACAGCACCACCAACTAAAAACAGACCCCAGCAATTAGGAGAGCAGTTCCTTGGTGTTTATTTTTAGCTCTGCCCTACACACACCGAACAGCTACAGCGCTCACTTGCTAGGTTCCCCAAGGCACCAGGGTGAAGACACCCACCCTGCTCTGAACCTTCTGCCAGTAAAGCCTCTATCTAGATCTCTCAGGAGCCAGAATAAATAAATCCACCTCAAAGAGCTGTGGCCCGCCTGGTCTTTGCATCTCTCATCCAACTCTTAACAGCAATTGCTTATTTTGCTCCTGCTGAAAACACTCCCAATCCTTTAATGTTCAAAATTAGGCACTTTAAAAACACTGTGCAGCCTGAGGAGATAGAAGGAGGTATCCTGAAACCCAGAAAGGTTGTGCCTTTCCCTTAGAAAATGAAATTTTAAAGAAAAACTTTAAAAGACAGTTGTTTTGTCCTGCTCTAGGCATCAAGCACGGCAGTCAACCTTTAGAGAGGTGAATTACTTCAGTTGACAAAGACACAATTTTCACATCATTCTACCCTGGAAAAATTTAGAGTTTAAAAGTACCGAAGGGTCGTACAACTGGGCAGGGGGAAAAAAAAGCTTGCATTTTTATCAGAAGCCTTTAAGAATTACCCAAAAGCTATACAAACATGGAAAATAACTAGCTAGCCCTCTTATAATAAGCCAAATATTTACTGCTTAAATTCTCCTTAAAGGCAAAGCTGTACCATAGGATCCATCTGCTCATGTGGAAATAGCAGAAAAGATCTGTCATGAAATTATTTCCTTTCCTATCCTGTATATGTCAGTGGATCACTGGCATTTCCCTGCCCCCTCCCTCCAAACTGGACCCCAAATATAAACAGACACAAAACTGGAAAAGTTTAAGGTCATATCTGTGGATAAAAGCAACAAATAAAACCAAAGCAATGTGTCCTTTTCGCAGAACAGAGCCCACAATCAGTGCCATGACATCCACTGCATTTAGGAAATTCCTTTGTATTTACAATTTCAAACTAATTTCCTCAACAAGTTATAAACACCCTTTTGCTTGATGCTTCACTAGTATCACCTACTGAAAAAGGCACAATTCAGCTCAAGGTTTATGCATTATATGCTCTGCACACAAGTTTGCTCAAAACGTGTTTTTAGAGTAAGTTATCTTTAATACACAGAGATGGGCTGATGGCATGGAAAGAATGAGGCAAATGCTCACGCTTATTCTGCCTTCCTAGAAGCTATCTCACTGTGGATGTGGACCATAAATTATTCACCTGTGGAAAAACAAGTTATGAAGCATAAGTGTAACCCATACACAGAGCAGCAATGAAGTATGTAACTGTCTGGTTAAAGCCAGAAGTATTCCCAAGTTCCATCACACAGCTGCTGCTCGAAGAACTTACTTGAATCTCCTGCTTCCACAGATGTCCCTGAAAAGATGCATGGATGCTCTCCTCAACATCCCACCCACCTGATCGGGAAGCAGAACTAAGGGATGATGAGGTTTCAGCATTCTCCTTGCTATTAGATGCAATAAACCTCCATCCCTAGTGAGGAGACTGTACTTAGTGTGGACTCTCAGGAGCTTTAATGTTGCCAAGAAGCAAAAATCATGCAAGCACATTATAGGTAGGTTCAGAAAGGCACACTAAATTCTCTGGCACTGACTAGTCAATAGATATGAAAAGGGTCAATCCCTTGGTAAATTCTGTGATTCTGTGAAATATGGAAGAAAACATCATATCTACTGGAGGCAGGAGATCAAAGGAGGAACATAAGAATGAAAGCTTCTCGCTTTAAAGACAATAGTTCTATCCATCTGTATTATTTTTTTGCTTAATTTTTGCAAATCAAGCTCGGATTTTGTAAGCAGACTTTCAGGCTCCTCAAAATAAATGCAGGCGCAAGACATAGGTGTGAGTTGTACGACCATAAGAATAAAGGCATAAGACCTGTTTTAAGAAAAAAATACAAATAAATATTTTCATACCTGTATGTTGATTGCATAACCCCTCTAAAGAAAGCAGTAAAGGTCACTGAAATGTACAGGCCTTTCCTGATGGAAAAATGCTATTGTATATTTTTTAAAATGACAATCAGCACGAATGCTAGAAAGTGAGACCTTTGAAGGAATGAGTTGAAAAACTCCAATTCAGCATTATATCCTGATTTTAAAATGCACAAGTATAGGCTATGGACCTCCGTGTCCCTCTTCATTTGAAAAAGCAACAGTATTATAATTTTATTAAAGGACAAATTTGTAGATTCTTATCACTTCTTAAAATTGCCAGTTCATGATCCTAAATTTTTTTGTTCTCATTTCATAACCACCCATTAACACAGAAAACAAAGAATTTCTCCAATGGACAATATAAAGGAGTTTCAGCCAGCAGAGGAAGCAACAGCACAGGAATGTAAACTGTAACACCGGAAAAAATGAATCAAATTCCTTAAAATATGAAAGGGTTTTTGCTGCAGCTCCTCCAAGAGCTGCAACCATAAAATTCCTATAGTTGTGGGATTATGTTTCACTGCCCCTCAAAAAAACACTGCTGCTTATCTTTGTGTCACACTAACTCCAAACAGAAGGACGTAAGGAAGGAAAGCCAGTATGCCATACAATTCTAACTTTTCTTCAAATAACTCCTCACTACCGTAAGTGGCCAAGCTCACACCTTCTTGTGTCAGATGCAGCTGCATCAGAAGAGATCTGCACAGTACGTCAGTACTCCAAGAGGTAAATCAAAGTGAGGGAGTTTCTTCCCTAAACTGCTTTTGAACGTGGGCAAAATAAATTCTTAAAACGCACATTTTCTTATCAAAATGCTGTCCACTTATTTACCTTGCCTTTTTGCAAAGATGCTCAGGAGCACCAGTATGATAGCATGAATTAATTTATTTTACACACAAAAATAATCATAAATTTATAAATGAGTTTGAGGAAATGTATCACAGACACTTTGTAGGTGAACACACCGTTTCTTTAAAGCTGTGAAAACCAGCCTGGGTCCAGTTCTGCCAGCATTTCTTTCTGCCACTGACCACCCCATACGAAGCAGTTCCACTGAGCTGGATGAAATAACTGCTCTCAAGAGCAGATTTGAGCTGGACTTGCCCAGGAATCCTTCCAGTGGAGAAGTCATCCTGGTCAAATTCCCAAACACCAACACATTTGACGTGTGCTGCCTGACAGGAACAGACCTTCCCGACCTTTACGATAACAAGGAGGAAGGCTGAATCTCAAACATTCACCAAAAGCTTCCAAAGACAGCCACTGGATTTTTTAAGACCACCTCAAAATCATCCTGACACACCCTAGATTTCATGATCTATTTTAGAATTCCCTTTCAGCTACTATTACTTGTGTTTTCTGTAGAAATCACACAAACAGGGAGCGTGGCAGCTTGCAAGAGATTAGAAACTGGAAGGCAGAAGACACCATGAAATTGAGAGGATTAAAAAATCCAAGTTTCTGTATGCTTAAAGACTTTCAGGAGGATAATTTTTCTTTCTGAAGGGGGTTGCTAATTAGCCAACCATAAAAGTAGGAGTTGTAAACAGTCCTCATAAAAATAGCTCATTGCTTATTGAAAGAAAATTTGTGAGTAACACTGAATTTGTGAGTAACTTCACTGAATTCCAACTAATTTGCTATTGCTGACCAGCTTCTCTGTTCTAGGCATCCTTAAACTTCATACTGACACATCCTCTCCTCCACAGACTATCAGACTGTTCAATTTAACACAATTCCAGAATTTCTACCAATTTCTATTTTAAGAAGGGAATCTTACCTACTTCAAAAAGTAAAATCTGAAGTCTGAAGAGTAGTTTAGTCCTATTCTCAGTCTAGCTCCATTCCACTTGTCAGAAATATTTCTGCCAAACAGGAGGTCTCCTCAGGCAAATTATATCACAACCCCTACTTGCTACACTTTGAACTTACAACAAACTCCAGTCTCCTAGTAGCGTACTTCATTAGTGTGGGACAAGACCCTAAAAGTGGTATTTTGTGCTTGCAAATTAAGCCAAGATGATGAATTAAAAATAGAGAAAAGTGAGTTTTCATGAAAATTTGTGAATTTTCAAATTAACATGTTATGAATTACATGAAATGAACAGCTATGCCACCTGTACCAAGGGAAGCAGTGCCTTTCTACTAAATATTGGAAATTTGGCAATCCATTTTCAGAACTGTGAAATGCTGCTTACTCCAACCCAAGGTACTTGCATACAGGATGACCCCTGTTCCCAATCTCCTGCAGGGAGGCTTCCAGGTAGATTGCATCTCCCATAGCCACAATGGCAACCCAACTTTAAAAGAGATGGAAGTCAGCCATAAAGCCAAACCCCAAGGGAAGAATGGGAAATAACGTATGCTAATCACAGTTCCCATGGGATATGGTGCTAGCATTCCTAAATCTAACACTTCAGTTAGTGTCCCTCCATAAAATAAACCAACCAACTTTGACAAAATCAGGATGCAGACAAACTCTTCCAGAAGGCAATGCAGGGCAAATCCTCAAACCAGCTTAAAACCAACTGAAGAGGCAAACAGCTTCACCCTTGTACTGCTCAGAAGCTAAGGAGGAGGGATTTTTCCTAAGAACATTCTCGAAGCTTTGTAGCAATATATTCCTGACTCCAACCTTCACCATGCAGTTCTTCCCATTTTTGCATTAAAACAAAATCACTACACAGGACCAGATCTTTACACACTTAACTCACCAAAATCCCTCAAGGCTTTAGCTAGTTTGCACCAGCCTGACAGAAAGCCCTTGATGTATAGTTTTCATGGGGGTGCCCCAGTGCTTGACACTGAAATGGAATGGAAATAGGAAAGGCTCATGAAACCATTTCCTCATGCTACTAACACCTCATCCTCTGATTAGAATATAAATATGTCAGAGCTTAGTAATGGGACAAGACAGCCAAAACACAGCAAGTAACTCATTAAACATGAGGGGAAAGCAACTCTTTCCATCATCTCCATGATCTCTGAGCAAGTTACCAAAATGGAAAAAAAAACAAACAACAAAACTATTCGGAGAATTAGGTACAAACAATCTAGCCTGATGAAAAAACGTATTATTTCAACACAATCCAATAATCTAGCATATCAGCAGGGCTGATAACCTGCTGTTTTCAATGGCCCCTTGTTCTTCTCCTTACTTTGAAAAAAAGCTATTCCAAGCTGCAGTGCACATGGAGGAGCAATGAACATGTCAAGCATGCCTCTGTGACAGGGCTGGCTCACCCATGCAAGGGGCTGGTTTGAGAATTGCAGTGGTCTCTCCAAGGGGTATCTAGTGCTTACTTTCCTCAAGGCAGAACCTCAGATCGAAGATAATGTTTAAATTAATACTTTTGCAGACAGTCTTTCAACAGAGTATCAAGGGTGTTTGCTTCAAAGGGATTTGGGGAAGGTAACTAAGAAAGTGAGCCTGTTGACTGCAAGTTTAAATTCCCAGCAAAGATTACACCATCATCATTAAAAGCTTAGGGGGCTCTGCTTTAGAAGCTGGAACATGCATAGTTGCAATATTGAGTCTGTAACCTGCAATTCAGAAACCACCTCACTACTACATTTATGCACTGGAACAAGTAATTAATACTATTAATACTGGCATTATTGGAGATATCAGCTTTACCTGCAATAGCAAGATCTAAGCTGGCCTACATTTAGCTTCAAACATGCCTTCAGTTCAAACTGAGCTGCATGCAACAGGGTCAGGACTTCCCCCAAGCCTCATGCCAGTATCAGACTCAGTGAACCCACACAAGAACCTGGGTATGCTCCCAGCAGAAGGAAACTTTTCTTCACTAAGGGTGAATCCAAGTTGCAATATTCTTTTCCCTTCTCCCAGATTAAAGTATCAAGTACCAAGAATTTCAGTAGTTCAGGGGAGCTTCACCAACGCCTCCTCCTTAACCCTCATTTCATTTTGAAGTGCATAATTCAATATCCAGGTCAGAAAGGAAAAGTGAGTGTGAGGAGAAGGAAGTTCCTGTCCCTGTTCCAATGAATAATTATTTTACATTAAAAATTAATTTGAAAAAGGGCTAGAATCCAGGCAGTCTAATGGGTTTACCTATGAAGAGAAAAAGATCCAGGATCAAAAACTGCTAGACAAATGTGAGAACTCAGCCTTAGCTTTCTCTGAGCTGAGTATGGGAGAGAGCAAGCCCTAGCTCCTCCACTGCTTACAACTCCACAGAAGGTACCTAACTCCGGGCAGGAATACGAAAGAGCAGTTCAGCTGATTTTTGTGCAATAATAGGAGGGATACTGACTTTGGAGTCCTCATCTTGATCCTCCCTTGTAGCCAGTTCATGTGTGTCCTGATTTAGGATGCCAGCTTTTCTCTGGGCATTGCACAAGAAGCCTTGCTATGTGCATCCCAGAGAATACAGATCCCAGAGGTGTGATACTGCAGTACTTCAAATCTTTTGCAGACTGACTCGGTTCCAAATGTTCCCAAGTTGCTTTAATGTTTTGAAAACCATGTGACAAATGACAGCCAACCCCAAATGAGCTAAACGCTGAACATAAAGTACTGTACCTTCCCATCCACAGTTCCCCCTCATCTGAAAGAAGTCAGGAGGGTGAAGGGCTTCAGATACTCATCTGAAGGCACATGTGAAGAGTCAGTCAGTATGAAGAAAAAATTGAGCTAGTCAGAGGCATTTCAAAAGCAGAAGAAAAGTCAGCAAATAAATTATCTGTAGCAAACAGCCCACATGCAGTTAGTTTTCGATTTAATACATCTCAAAAGCAGGAAAAGCTAGCAGATTTTCTTGCCAGTGAATGAAAGCCCTACAAATAATCACACTGCCATAAAAAGGTTAAAAAGGGTGGGTGGGAGGAGGCATTCTCTTTGCAGAATTCAGGAGCGGCATCTCCTGTGCAAACAGGAAGCCATGACCGGGGCTGTCCCTCCGGCCAGGAGGCCAGACAGGGACTCACTGGGCTGCCCATCCAATCAGGCAGCACCAGGGCAGCCAGCAGCACATCAGCTGGCAGGCAGGATGCCACAAAGCTCTGGTAAAAAACCCGTCCTAGCATGGCCACCTTTCCCTGAACACTGGGTTCAGCTTTTAAAATCAAAGCGTGTGTGACTGTGTCTCCATCTCAACCACAAGTATCCATCCACAGCAGACATAACAAATTAATTGTCAAAACAAGCTGCTTGATTACTTTTGTTATTTTATGTGATTCCTCATTCAGAGAGTGGCCCCATTACCACCTTCGGCTAAAGCCGCATGCAAGGGACAATATACCAGGCAGCTTTCACTGTGCGAACTGAGGATGGACAGGAAGGGGTATTTCCTTTACTTTCTAGAAGCACATGAACTCCCACTCAACAGTTAATTCAGACGCTAAGCTATTTTCACCAATCACTTGAAAGTTAAATAATTATCCCATTTAAAGAAATCTGGCATTTCCCCCCCCTCCCCAGCAGCTATTGCACTTGGGACAATATTCATCTTGTCCATGATGTCTATTATCTGCTACATAAATATTGATGATCTGACTAATTGCTGTTCTGTAGATATGCTTCTCAAAGATATAAATTTCTCCGCCTGAAGTAGGCTGCTGACAAAGTGCTTTCCTCCATTTGCATGGCATGAAACATTACTGGAGGTGTCACTGGGAAGGGGTGGGGGGGAGAAAGTAAAAAAGCAGCAAGTAACAACAACCTTTGAAGAGGAGGAATGAAGTGATGTTTGCACTGGGCTAAGCTGGTACTCAGGTGTCTTAAGCCTATCTTATGCTGTGCCAACACCAAACACAGTTGAGAAGGAAAGAACTACTCTGGACTCAGTGCTGGCCACCACTAAACTGGGCAGGACTAGTAGTGGCATGCTGTGTACAACATCCATGCTGTACCCACCCTGTGGTGGCAGGAGTTACCCCCTCTGGATCAAAATTCAACCAGAAAGCCAAGCCAATCTTGTGCAGGAGGAAGCATACCACAGCTGAACGTTATCCTGGGACAAACAGGCATCCAATGCCAGCCTGTAACCTTTTCCAGCACAAGGCCAACATATCACACAAAAGCTGAGACGGTCTTGATGCAACCCAACACTCATCCATAGACACCACAGGCACAGAACACAGCACTATTTCGGTATGTTTCTACTGGTTCAGTGCATTTGCCCAGCAGGCCTTGTGAACAGCCAGGTAGTCCTCTGTCTTCCTGCAATTGATGAAAATCACTAAGAACACCCCAGTGCATGTTCCGGCTCATCTGATCATACTGCCCTCTGGTCTGGCAATACAAAGACCCAACTTTGAGAGAACCTTCCCAATAGCACATAGCCTCACACTTCCAGACTTGAAACTTGCCTCTGGACAGTAAACAGCATGTGACAGATGAAGGCTCTTCCTCAGCAGACACAAACTTCCTACAATACAAAACCTAAGTCTGAACCTCAATAAAATTACCCCTCTGGAATTAGGGGTGAAGAGATTCTTTTTTCAGCCATGTAAAATTTGGCAAAGCTTACACTAAGAGAGTTTTCTTGTAGAAATAATCTAAAGTTTTCATCAATCATTTACAGTATCTGGAAACAAACAGTGAGAACAAAGACTTTTTTTTTCTTAAATCCTCTGAACTTACACATGCCACATAAGTTAAGGGGGAACTAAAAATCTGCCTGATTTACATATGCATTACTGAAGTTTAGGAAGTGTGTGAAGAAGATGGAGAAGGCAGCAGGAGAAAAGACACCAGACTCCCTACAGGAGCTGGAGGCCAGGGCAGGGGCAGGAGGCAGGTAGGACAGAGATAGAGCAGGAAGCAAGGGGGAACACAGATAACATGCAATCAACATTTGGCATGTCTAGAGTCCTGCTCAGAGAGGAACTGAATGTTTGTAATGAGCTAAAGAAGTACCTCTGGGAGTCTTATTTCTCTGTTGCCTTGTTCTAACAACTACATAATAAGCCATCATACATAATCAAAGCAACCGCAGATTTTTTATATATATTATATGCACATGAACAGCCTCAGTCAAAGTAGTTACTAAACACTCAGACAATCTATCTTCTCCCCTGCAACACTGACTGTTAAGCCATCTGTTTTTTCAGTGGATCCCTTGTCAGATAATTAACTCCCAGTTTCTTTTCTTCCCCCATAATTTCTACAATGCTTTGGGGTTTGTATGTTACAATCTCTAATCACAACTGCTGTACGTCTAGATTTTGAAGGGAAGTTGCTTCCAGCAGGAAATTAAAAGGTTGAACTCTTACTAGTAACTCTGGGCATGCTTAACTAATACTAAGCCACATAGCATAGCCTAATTAGTCAATAGGTCTTTTAAAAATAATCCACATAACCTCAGTTCTTACACTGAGTCATTTTGGAGATCAGTTGAAACAGAGCCCTGAGTAATTCTCTAACATCAACAGCAGGCTGCATTATTCGAAGTGGACTGGATCCTAACTACAAAATCATGTAATCCCCATCATCTCACTTCCATGTTTTTCCCCTCTTCTGTTTTCAGACAAGACACAATCCAGTGACCTCCAACAAGTAGCCCTTCTTAATTACATGGCCTATCTTTCCAGAACTACTTTGTGTGCAGATTAGTTGTAAAACATGCGATATGCACACAGAATGCTCTGCTGCTAATGTAAATTTCTTTGCATGTAAACACAAAGTGTAGGTGGACCAAAGCACTAACTACCCAATTCACAGGCAGACTTCTTACTCTCAAGCTTTTACACGCATATTAATTTCAATGCACTGAACTGTAAAACCTCTTTAAGAAATGTGCCTCAAATCTAAAGTGTTCGCATTCCTGAGTCACTAGAAAGTGAAATTCATTTATTTTCTAGGTTGTTCTTAATCCCTTGTTTCACTGTGAAATCACAGTCACATAATTTTAGTAAAGCTATGCCTGTCCAGAGCATCTCTTCCTGCACAGCAATGTCCATCTGGAGTGTGACAAAATACAATCCCCATCCACCACAACTGCATCACCAAATTTCCTCAGAGAGGATGCAAACCAGCAGTATTCCCAGTTCAGTGTGTTTTCATGAAGAGAGTAGCAAGCTTCATCACAGCTTTGCCAAAGTCACTGTGCCCACAAAAAGAAATGCTCCACCGGGTTTGTATCCTGCTACAGTCTCTCTCACAGAGATATGAAAATGCAATTTCACTATAAAAATAAATACAGTGGAGTGAATAATTTCTTGCACTGGGCACATGGCCATCCAATTTCATTGCTTCCAAAAAGCCACTGTACTAGACCTAGGAAGCAGACTGTGTGGACTGCAGGACCCTGCTTCTCTAGCTCTGCCTCAGCTTTCCTGGGGAGAGCAAGGGTTGCAACATGATGCCTGCGCCTCCCAGATGCTGAGCACCCTTTCTCAACAGGTAAGGGCAGGGGCACCTCCCTCTAAGGGTACAAGACCTGTAAGGAGGCCTTGCAGCAGCAGCCAAGGCACAGGAAAGGGGGACTCTTGAACTGTGTTCAGGGAAGAGCTAAATCATCAACATGCATCCTCAAAGTAGCACAGAGACCTGTGTTATTTCAGGAGGAGCAGCACATCTCCTAGTCTTTCCTTTTGATAGGACAGAACTACTTTGCACCAGGTTTCACAAGAAGAGATTTTGCCAATACTTGGAGTTTTGTGTTTTACAAAGTTTGCAAAATTTAGTCAAAAGACTGACAGAAAGCGTATGATCATTATTCTGATTACATTCATTCACATTATGTACTTCTGATTCAAAGCACCAGCTACCAAATACATCACCCAATAATTCAAAGAAACCTAATAAGCAGCTTGAGATTCCAGGCAGTCTGCTGGAATTGCTACTCCTACAAACCTCTTTCTTTTTGATTTTTGGCTACAGAAAGTAACGTGCCAGCAATCTATCATAGAACAGAAGCTGATGAAATGGGAGCATTTACAAAAAAAGAAAAAAAAAAGGCAATACAATACAGTTCATGGACCCATGTGCTTTCCAAATGAACATGTTTAGCAATTTCCTTTTATGCAGTGCTGAAGTAATGCAACTTGCATTTCTTCTATTTATGATTCCTGTTACTTAAAACCTTTTTTCTTCAGCTAATGCCTAGCTGACTGCCAGCTTTTACACTTGAGAATATTCCAAGAATACTCAAGTTCCAGATAGTCTAAACACATGTATCCTGACACACAAGGCTAATCTCCACTTCCTAGGTGCACTACAACCAAACCAGTTGTTTTCAGATGATGTTGATATTCAAAAGCTTTAAAACTAGATTAAAATAAGGCCAGCAATAAATTTGGGATTGCCTTGAGGAGAAATAGGAGTGGTCCGTCCTCTTTGTATTTCTATCCAAATGTTGACAGTTTTGTTGGTTTTTCCTTTTTTTCTTTTCCAGTAAAACTCAGCTGGTTTAAACAATTGCTTTCAATGTTAACACAGGAACAGGAGAAAGAGGAAGAGCTGATGCAAGAAGCCTTTCCTTTTGGGCAGTTCAGAGCTTTCAGTCCTCTGGCTTGTAGGTTTCTGTCTGCTTGGAGCTTTGAATGGAAAACACTCATGAGATCCGCTGGAGGTCACAAAACGCTGCCAGAAATCAGATGCAGGTAAGATGCAGTAAAGAAGCAAAACAATCAAAACTCCCAAACTATCTGCTCCCTTACATTACTTTTTTTTTCTTGTTGCCTGCAAATCTTGCCACAACTGGAAAAGTGGCAAGAAAAGAAAATGTTCATGTGGTCATAGAGAAATTACTTAGCCCAGGTTTTGAAAGTACAGTCAAGGACTTTACTCTCTTGGAAGAGACAAAGTTCAGAATTTCTATCATGTGTGGCAGTACTGAAACACTCAAAACCAGTTTCACCCACCTAGACAATTGCATGCATCCCTTTCACTGAACAAGCAAGCCATGCTGAAATATAAAAGCATCTGCACCTAAGGCAGGATGATTTGATTTACAAAAGGGGGAAGCTGATACATCTCAAAAGTGTGCAGCACATCACACCTGTGACTTCAGACCCTCTTAACGCAGTCACTGGCTTTTGCTCAGACACATGTCACAAAGGAAATGGAGAAGAGAGGCTCCTGAACTGGGATGCAGGACATTCAAAGAAGTGCATTGCACACTTCAGAACTAAGAGTTGCCACCACTTGTAGCACTAATTAATAGCAGAAATTTTTTAAAAAAGCTTATGAGCTAAAAGAGAATTAATTGGACATAGCTATTCAATACCATAGACTAGTTTTGCATGAACAGCAACTGTACTGTAAGTTAGAAAAGGATATGCAGGGGCAAGAAAGTGGAAAATTAAGCCTATGTTTATATACCACCAAATACAAATACAAAGTGGAATAATTTGCAAAGTTACTGCAAGTTGTTAGAATGCATATTTCTCATAAGTAGATTTACATAAATCACTGATTTTTCACTAGCCTATTTCTGGTAAGTCAAAAACATCCATATGTTTTTGGTTTTTCCTCCATACATACATACATATGTGTGAATGCCCATACAAAACATTTTCTTCAACCTTTTACATTTCTCATTTTGGCACTAAGAGGAACAGAGAAGAAAGAGGGTGAGAGAAGGAAGCAGAGAAGAGGGATCTTCTGGTTTGCTTTTAAATTAAAAAAATAGGTGGAGTACCTTTCCTTTCCTGGAACTTTTCTGGTTTGGGAAAAAGCACTTTCCATTTGATTAATTCAGTCAACTAAGCATGTGAAAAATAACAAGAACAAATAGTTTTGGACCAAAGAGCCTGGCCCTTCGATTTCAGCTATTTTTAAGAAATGAGTACTTCTATACAAAGAAAGCCAATGACCAGTTTTAAACAGACATTCAGAAGATATGAAAATCAGATTCCCCTGCGCTACACTGATGATCCACAGCACAGAGGAGCATCTAAGCCCCCACGGACCACACGGCACAGGCGCCTTTGCTCCCATTTGAGAGTACAGGACACAATTAGCACTTTCCAGCTTCTCCTCCCCCCACTGCCACTATGGAACAATTAAGAGTACAATGAAGGTCTGAGCAGCAGCCCTCATAAATTACACACACACAGAGATCCTTCTGTTTGAACCAATATTCCACAGGTCTCTAATGAGAGCCATGAACACCGTCCACTAATCATCTCATCAGTACTGCAAATAACCATCTTGACCTCCCACTAAGTGTCTCTCCAGCTGAAACGCTGCACCCTTGGACTGCGCAGTCCTGGGTGCCAAAGCTGCCACATCCTACTGAACCTCGGCACGACAATGCTCTGTGCATCACAGCCTGCTGAGCACAGCCTCGCACCAGGAGCCAAAGCAAACCCTCAGCTGCCCTGAGGGCTCACAGCCACTGCTGTCCCTGGCTCTGCACACCCCTAACAGCCAGGTATTGCAAAGGCAGGGATCTCGGATCTCACAGAGGACGCCTTGTTCAGCTACAGCAACACATCTTCGGGCCCCCATAAAACAAAACACTGAATAAGCAACACAGCAGAACAGCTACTGCACTGGCCTGGCAACTAAAAACTGGAAACATTACCTTGTTTTAGACCCCAGAGACATCACACTGTGCTCTAGGGATGCCGCAGCAGTGCTGTTATCCTGGAGGAACCTCACACTCATCCTACGGCCCCAGCCCATCTCCATCCCCATCTCCTGCTGCTGAATGGCCCCTGATCCTGGTGTATTGCTTGCCATGCCCAAGACTGTGGATGGACCCTTTTACAACACTTTGAAATCAAAATGAGAAGAAAGGCATTCTTCTGTGAAACATCATTACCACCCTGCCAGCAAAGTGTGAATTGCAAGAGCTTCCAAAATAAAAATAAATGTATTTCTATTAGTCCCTTACGCTTGGCATCAGGCCCATACTGCCAGTTCTCATAACATTTACAGGGAAACTGGCATACACAACAGTGCAGCAAACAAAAGGAAATTCTGTGTGAATCAGATCAAAACATAACCAAACTGGGCTTGATACCACAAAAGCAAAGACAAGTTTCACCTGGACAAGCAACTTGTAGCTGTAGTCACTGATATTAACCCATCTACCATGGCAGAAGGAAGAAAACAGGCTCCCAAGCCTCTGCAAAATAGCATATTTCAGGTTTTCTTTTAAATAAATAGATTTTGAAAGTATTGCTAAGGGGAAAAAAAAGGTTTAATGGATTTAAATATTCCAAATAACTGTGCCAGCACTTCAGCACTCCTGGTCCTGTTGTGGCTCAGCTCAGCCCCTGCCAGGAGTCCCCTACTTCACTGGAAGGAGAGTTGCTGGGCTTCCAGTGCCACTCAGCAAATTTCTACTTTCTCAGCAGCCAGCATCTGTACAAGAGAAACTCTCCTATCAGCATTACCAGCTGTGCCCACAATACAAACAGCACAAGCACGTACACTGCAAAATCTGTGTTTGCATGTGTATAAACAGTGCACTTCTGGAAAGGCAGAGAGAGTATTTTCAGAGTAAACACTGCAAAGATTTTGTGTCCTTTAGGATGTCAGAAAGCTGCTGTGATCCACTGCTCATCTTCCCCACTTACTGCCAGCCCAGCTAAGGCGCCTCTGGAACTCACAGGGATCACGACCACATCTCACAACCCTGTTTTCCTCCCTGCAAGAATGGGAGGAACTTTTCCTCTTACAGCAGACCAGCTCCTTGGTGTGCTACCTTGCCTAATGTCAGCTTACAGACACTAAAATACCAACCAGATTTGGAGCAGGAAGCAAAGCCAGAGGAACCAATTTCTAAACCTCACCACTAGGATGGCAGCTGCTGCCCCATGAAAGCAAGGAGGGAGAAATGGGGGAGGCTCCTCACTGCCCAGCTGGATCCCAGAAATATTTACAAAGGTGTGAGAGAGATGGAAGAAACGCACATGCTAAAGCATTGAGGCAGAAGACCATCTCCACACCAAATTATTCATTTTCAGAAACAGAGCAGCCCTCCAAGACCCCAAAGATACCTTCACTTACACAACTCCACTTGCAGCTGATGGAAAAGAATGCTTGTCTGATGAAGATACCAGGACATTGAGACTGGGACTTTAAAGACCCCACTCCTGAAAGGTGTCTCATTCTCAGCTTTTGACTTGGGAGAAAGCAGGAAGAAGCAAATGAAAAGACTGATGCTTTCTTGTCTTAACCACCTACACAACTACTTTTTCAAAGCATGCATAATTACAGCAAGTTATGTTTGAATTAAGGAGCCGATGGGGAGAAGTTCTTGGTCACAGAGGAAAGAAAAGCTAGGAAAAAATACTATAAAGAAAATTGGTTTATTTAAAGCCTGAAGAAAAACAAAACTTAGAAGAGAGATTTTGGTCAAATTCTGGATGAAGCATACTCAAGCAAAACACCTGTCCAGAAGAAACCTCATGCAGCACACAACCGTTAATTGAAGACCAAGGAGGAGGGCTTCATCAGCTGAAAAAGAATCTCCTTCAGGTTAAAGATACTGCTGGGCACCCATAAGCCAGACAGCTCTATCATCCTCACTGCTTTCCAGGGGGATGAATGGCACACACAGGAAATTACATTCCAGAACCTAGGTATCCCTTACAGGCTTGAGCACCTTGACACCACAGGTGCTTTCAAGAGCCTCTTTTTTCTCTAGCTGCATCAGGACAGTATTTCAGATTTGATTTACTGTCTAGACACAGCATACTATCACACAGGGCAAGTGAAGAAGACTGAAAGCAGCAGAGTGTGGAAAACAGACTGGCCCAATCTTTATCTTTCTTTAAAAAAGTACAGTATGCAGTCCACATCAACATCCTCACAAAAATGCTTGATCTGTCCTGCACCTCAGAAGCTGGCTGCTGAAAACAATCCAGAATACAATTAAAACATGGATTCTGTTAACTTTCACTTCCCTCTGCAATTCTGTAATCATCTCATCCATCAATTTTAAAAGAACATTAATAGTGGCATCAGCTGGCTCTCCACCTCCTCTGTTGAGCCAGCTTTTTCCAAGCCCTATGCCTGCCTCTAAGCATCTGACCACAGATTCTGTGAGGGAGAGGGAGAGGGAGA
>VWYI01000683.1:28746-77698 GCA_013399455.1 Anthoscopus minutus | reverse complement strand
GCCACCCCGGACCCCGGTGCTCCCCACTCCGCCCGGGGCCGGCAGCTGCTCCGTGGCGGGCGAGGCTGACCAGGGGGGTGGCTCGGGTCGGCCACGCAGTGGCGGAGCCGCGGACACCCCGCGCCCAGCACGGTGCCAGCCGGCCCCGCCAGCGGGGTGACGGACGATGCAGCAGCCGAGGGCTTCCTCCGGCCTGAGGAAGGGCTCTGCTGCTTTAAGCTGCAGCTTGTTCTGCCACTTGGCCCAAGGTGAGGGACAGCTACACCTGAGCGCATTCCCGGCGGGACAGAGCGGCGCCTGCCCCGCGCACCCTCCGGAGCTGCTCCCGCGGGAAACGCGGGGCTGTCGGGCAGCCCGCGCAAGGCAGGTTCTCCGGCTCAAGTGCCTTGAGGACCATCAATCTCAGCTAGAGCTCGGTTTAGAGCTGTGTTAGTAATGCACCTTAAAGTAATATGTGCATGTGGTGTGTTGTCTTACCACAGCAGACACAGGGCCAGGCGAGGGAATAAGGCCTCGTTTTCATCCATTTCACCAAGGCCTATGCTGGCAACAGAGGACAGGACCACAGACTCGTTTCTGCTCTCCCTGCATTGAAAACAATCCTATTTCCATCAGCAGTAAAAGAAAAAATGTGTATGTACCTCCTAGCGTCTCACATGGGATCAGTAATGCCAGGCGGCAAGAGCTACAAATGGCAACAGTAGGCAGGAGTCCCGCTCCTCACCACCTCATCTTTTTGCAGATCCAGTGCTTTTTGGGGGCAAACAGTTGCAAATGGTGTGAACACAGAGCTGTACGTTATCCAGGTGCCAGATTTGTTTAGAAAGCCCTTCTCCTCCCCATATCCTGTAGCTCCATGCTGAAAGTGTTGCCTAGGAATGAGCAAGCCCTCTATAATCAGCTAAAGAAATAATTTTCAGAAAACAAAATTCCTTTCCCCCTTCTTCATTGTACTGGAGCTATTTGCAGTGCAAGGTCTCCAGTAAGCCAGGCTTACCACTAGTGAGTCTATAATGCATTCACTAGTAGAACTCCAGGTTCTGCCATAAATATTTAAAACTCAATTACCATTCTCACAATGAACGTTTGAAGCAGTTCTTTGCATCCTACAGTGCTTCTTGATTCAAAACTTCCTATTGAAATAATTGAGATAACACCGGAGAAGTCAAATAGGTCAAATTTCAGCTATCAGTTTGAGTCTGGTTCCCCCTTCATGTCTGTCTCTGAAGTATTAGTCACTACCATCTCTGACCTCTCACGATGTGTTTTACACCACAGGCATCATTTTAGCGCATGCAGCTGACTTTTGCTTCTCTGTTGATCAGCTGGAAGGACTGTGTGAAATATTTTGCCGATCTCCCCTTCCCCCCTGCATTGCCCATAGCTGAGTAACCTAAAGAGCAAACATCCGTGAGGTGTCCCTTAAAGGAACAGGGGCCTCCTGCCATCCTTCCCTCTGCTCTGGGGGATGGGCCACGGCCCATGGCACCTGCTGTGACCCACACCTTCCCACCGTGGCCACTCAAGGTTCTACAGATTTTTTCAGAAGAAGCCTTTGAGATGCTGGAGAGGGAGGCTGTACAGCTGTTTTTACAAGAAGATACTTATGCCAAATTCACATCAGGCATTTGTCTAACATCCTGTCTCTGAAGAGACATACAGATTTTGGGAGGCACAATTCCTTACACGCCTCTGTGCACCAAGTCCCTACCCTTCCGTAGGGTAGGGTGCCTACAGGCAGTGCAACAGTACCAGATCTCCATGGACTCCAGGGAGGAAAATGCATTACAAAATGGAACCAAATGTCCCTCCAACTCTGCACTGGTCAGCCTTGCTGCAAATGATGTCCACCTGTAAGGCAGGGACTACACGGAGGTAGAAAAAGATCACACGCTTGCCAAGATGGATCTCGCAGTGCAGTGTTGAAGAGCATTTACAGAATGACTCAATGATATTGCTGTTGTTGCTGCTGTGATTGTATCATTCCAGCAGAGTTTAGCCAGCTCGGCTGAGACCAGTTCACCCCATACACCACCAGCCAGGTGCAGCAGACAGCAAAGAATCAAGTGTTTCAGATCCCACATGCAAACACAAGGTCCTGCTCTGGAGGGGCTACCGCAGATTTTAGTATCTGACTCCCTCTGCTGAATGGATTACTGTGCACAGCTCCCGGTAGAAGTGCTACCAGAGAGAAGCAGCAGATGAGGGGAACTGGAAAATGCAATTACTCCCAGGATGATGCCACCATCATCGCCCAGGCTGCACCTGTTTTGAGAACAGTCTGTAAGTCTCTGGGGAGGAAATCTTGAAAAGTTCACAACAAGTCTTGGGAAGAAAAAAGATAAATAGATTTCATCTTCATATTGCTTCACATGGTTTATTTCAGCAAAACTTTTCATTAGGAGACAGATTTTTAAAAGGCTCCAAGTTCTTTGGTACTCTCCTTTTCAGTTCCTACCTGAATAAAAAGGATCAAAAGGGTTCATGCAGTGCCAGAGGCAGTGAAAAACAGAGGAAAGCATGGCCCTGCACTCTACCATGCAAAGGCAGCTGTGCTCTTCTGCCCTTTGCTGTTCTCTCACCAGTCTGGTTGGATATGGAGACACTTTTTCTTCCCCCCATCTGGATTCTTCTAACAAATTTTATAAGCACATCATATGTAACCGTCAGTAAGAGCAACCTGCCATCACACACGCTCACTCAAGCATACCCAGTACCAGGGAGGTGGGAACACCTATCATTCACAGGAATAATAGGAGCAATCCCTGCAAGTGCTGGGGTAACACTGGGATATCATAACAAAGGTAGCTAACTCATGGTTTCTCCATTATGATCACCTAAAGACCTCTAATACACAATATGTATGTAAGACTTCAGTGTCAAACTTTCAGTTCCAGGAACAAGCCACCAAACAATCATAAACCCGAATGGTTTTATGGGAGCTTGTGAGCATTTTAAAAATAATCAGCACATGGGGGATCCATTCCTTTTCATTTCTGAGTCAACACTGGAGGCTTAAATCATATTTCCAATGTTTATTCAGTTATTAAAAAGCCTAGAAACTCTTTTTAGCTCAGTTTCTTAGAGAAACAAATTTTCTATCAGCTCACTGTGTATCCTTCTACCTGTTTTCTTTCAGCTGCTTTTGAAACAGTTGGCCAAACTGTCAAAGGATAAGAAATCAGACAGTAATGTCCCTAATTTTTGTTGTTGTTTATTAAATCACTAATGGAGCAATGACGTGGTGCCAGAGTCCTTAGGGGCTAGCTCAGCCACACTCCAGCTCGCGCCAAGAATGGGACAGACTGGGATACTGTGAGACAAATCCCGGTCCGGCTTAGAGCCCAATGCTCTACAAGACAAGATTGTTCCACACCGAGGGCAGGAGCAAGGATGAGGGAGAGGCCTCTTGTGTGATTTCCAAAGACGCTTATTCCTTGCAGGTGACAGGGCCAAAAGACGACACAGCACTACATCTTTTGATGTACAGGGGAGGAGCAAGGGGAGGGTATGAATTAACCAATGAGGGAGACTTAAGGGAGGAGTACAAGGAGGGGTTTACAAAGTACAAACCAATAAATGATCACAGTGGGAGGGAACAGGTTACATAACCCAATGAGGGACTGAGTAACAGGGTGTGGATAGGGAACTCTCTGGGAACAGGGGGTTGGTATATAGGGGAATTGACAGGTAGTGGGAGAAGGAACAGGGAACGTTTCGGAATAAGGGGTAGGTATCAGGGTGAATTGACAACCAGGATAGGAGGGTACAACTGGGACTAAACGGTTAATATAAGGCTGGGGGGCAGTCAGCTTTACAATACAAAAGGTAATCAAACCAAATGAAATAAGCAAAACAGAGCAAAGAAATCTTCTTTGAGAGAATAGGATAAAGAAGCTTCTTTGAACCCTCCCCAAGCAAGAGGCAAGGAGAGTTCAATGCTTTTCCCTTTGGTCCAGCAGCCAGTGAGCACACATGCATGAGACAGCAGTACCTCACCAAACTTCATAATATCCTCTGCTCAGGTAACATCTTTCAGTGGAAAAACATGAAGACTTCTATGAACTCAGAGCTCTAGGAACAAGGGGGAAATTTATATTGACCATTAAAATTGCTACTGAGTGAAGGCCTGTCAACCCCATACCTTGCACAAAAGCTTCACAGAAGTCTGTTGTCTAAAACTGTGAGACAAAAGTACAGCCCACAGCGATTAGAAAAGCACCTATTGGTGGAAACAGCTTTGAGCCTCACTGATCACAGGTAATTGTCACTTCTCATATTGATACCTGGTGATAAAATTACGATGAACAATTTGGCTCATTGAAACCTGACAGGCTCATACACATTCCCTTGTTCTCCTCCATAAAACTCTGCTTTATTGCGTGCTTTAAAAGATTCAGCAGAGTGAGTATTTTTACAGGTCACTAACCTGAAAACAGGCACGTAAAAAGGATGCATATTTGTGGTAAGTCCATTTAATAATTTGCTGTGAAACCGCAGTCTCCCTGGAAAAGGAAAAAAACTCCACCCTAAAGTTAATAGGAGAGCCTTCACCCCTTCATTAAGATTAAAGGCTTCAAACAGGAGTAGATGGTCAATGTGCCTTCCTTAAAAGAGCAACAAATTCTCCATTCACCTGTGTGCCATTCAGCCCACTTTTGGTCCTTAGGCTGGGTACAGAAATTTGATCAATTTTCTTCTGATAGCAGTAGCTTGGAAATGCTTATCTATTAATTGTAACTTTAACAATGAATCATAGAATCATAGAACCATAGAATGGTTTGGGTTGTAAGGGACCTTAAAGATCATCTTGTCCAAAACCTGCCTGTGATAGGCTGGGACACCTTTCACTAGACCAGGTTCTCAGAGCCCCATCCAGCCTGGCTTTGAACACTTCAGGGATTCCACAGCATCTATGGGCAACCTGTCACAGTGCCTCAACATTCTCACAGCAATCTCCTAATTTCCAATCTAAACCCAATCTTTTTCACTTTGAATGAATTCCCCCTTGTCCTGTGACTACACACTCTTGTAAAAACCACTCTCATAAAAGCCCCTCTCCATATTTCTTGTAGGCTTCCTTCAGGTACCGTAAGGCTAGGTCATCCTGAAGCCTTCTCTTTTCCAAGCTGAACAATCCCAACTCTCTCATCCTACAGTGACATGTCAGATGATTTGACATCTGTAAGTACAAAATGTAGGGAAGTTGCTCCTTCAGTACCAGCTGACTGCCTTTACACTCAAAGGAGAGATGTCCCTGGAGGTAATTCAGAGCAGAAATCCATACCCTGAGTGACCTTCTTGCTGCCTGGGCTAAGCTCCCTCCACAGATAAGATAGGGGGAAAAGCTTCCTGCACTGAAGTTTAATGCTCAGATATAGGCAGTGCAAAGAGCCCCCTGAGGCTCCCAATCTTGGGAACCACCGGGGTCTGCTGACACATCCCTTTGCTTCCTTCAAAGTGGTGGCCCAGAGTCCTCTCAGTGAGTCACTTTGGAGGAGCCACAAACCCTGTATCCTGCCAGCCAGGGTCTCACCTCTGGCACAGTGTCACCGCCTGCCTCTGGGCAGCATGTTTGGATGTGCCTGAGATGTGTTACCCATGTCGGCACAGCACAGCCAAGGTGGAGTGGGACCTCTGCAGATCCTGCTGTCTGTCCACCTGCTCAGAGCATGGGCAGCATCAGCCAAGCACTCAGAGCTGTCTCCTGCTGTGTTTTGAACATTTACTGCCAGTACAGAGAGCTGGATAAACACACCAGGGGTGCTATCGCAGCAGTTGCTCTCTGTACAGTCCTGGATATTGTCTCTGCTGCTGCAGCTGTCACGAAATGAAAGGGAGGGGTTGTTTACAAGCTCTGGCAATTACCTCCAGAGCTGCACTTTTCTCTCCCCTTATCCCATCACAAGGCAATATTTAAAAAAAACACACTTATACAAATCAAATCTTTGTTTTTTACTGTACTAAGTCATACCTGTATCTTCTTAATAATTAATAGTTCACTGTATATTAAACAAAGGAGAAAACATATGTGTGAAAAATACCTCATATCAGTGAATTTCAGTTACCAAAGCCCCATTATTTTAGAAACCTAACATTTCCATTATCCAAAGCAACACTGAATTTGTTGCTGGGCACTAATCGTATTGGAAATCCATTAGTTAGACAGCCCCTCAATCATCCATATTAATTAATTCTCCTCTGAAGTAGATGAGTTTTAAGAGAATTACAGTCCTCATATACAAATAGTACCACAGCATGAAGATATTTCATCATAATTTACTAAGTGCAACAACTACTTCGCTATTCAGGACTTGCTGTATTTAAGCATCATGATAGCCCTTTGGCACCAGCTCTACAGAGTAAATACAGGCAGTCCTATCGCTGACAAAAAGCTCAATTGAAAAGAAAATTGAGGTGGCAAACATAAGCATTTAAAATTAAAAAGCACCCAAATTAAGGCTGACTGTGCAAGTCCTTCCTGACATAACCACATGCGTCCATTACATGAGTTCATGCTGCTTTTCACAGTATCCTGGCCTTCTCTCCAGTTGTGTGGGATCTCAGAAGCACAATCCCAGCTTCCTGCTCCCCAGTGCCAACCTCCTCTGTCATCTTCCCCTGTGCCACCAACACACCATGTGTGTTCCATGGCACAGGCTCCCTATTCCCTCATTCCTCATTCTCCAGCCCTGATGGGCCACTTTCTACTCTTCAGCACCATCTCTCCCATTTTCTTTGTCCAGCTGTCAGCCACATTTCATCCCAGCAGTTTCCGACCTCAACTCCTAGACCAGGTTTCTTACAGCGAGACCCAAGTACCTTCTCCATTTCAAGGCCCCAGTTCCAGTCTTTCACTGCAGGCTGCTTTAGTTCACCTGTTTATGTCAACTCCACAAATAAAGGCCAGGTCCCTTCCTCCTCATCACTTGCAATCCAGGAGGTCACTGACACAGAGCACAAGTCTCGAAGGCTGTACCAGGAGGCACCAAGAAGAGCATTGACAGAAACCTCCAACTCAGTCACTGCAGCCTTAGATAGACCACAGCACAAATCTCCACAGACTGAAAGATCAAATTGATTAACAGCCACATTTAGAAGCCTCTGTCAGGAGTGTGTAAACTGTGATTTTCCAAGGATTTATAATTTAGCTGAATTTGGGTATTTTTCACAGGAGCCAGAGTTGAGTTGCACCACTTCTGTTTGCTTTTGCATTTTGGAAGGCGAGTCACAACGAGGCAATGATTAATGTTATGTAGAAAATCTAGTTTCAAGCATTCAGTGGTGTTATGTCTTTCACGAGAAAAAATATAAAAAGAGCTGAACAGCGAGAAACATCCCTCCAGAATCAGACTGAGGTATTCATCTAGCACAGAAAATGTTAACCCAAAAGATAAAAGTTTCAACAAGTTACAGAATATGAAAAAATAAAAAAGAGGTGGTGTAACTCAACTCTGACATTAATTAAAGCAAACTAAGTAGAAGAAAGATTATTTTCTCTAGCCTAGCAGAAGTACCAGATATATTATCCTTAGGATAGTAAGAGTCCACAGTTCACACTACAGGCCTTGAGAAGATGAAATTGCACTGTGTAAACACTTTAAATATAGTTCATTAGGACCATTAGGACCAGTCACTGGGTTCAGGGTGCTTTACACCCCGTGACTGGTGTTATAAACCCTGTGGTTACCCCAGGCAGAACACCCAGCCCCTGTCCAACAAAGTCCAGCAATCATCCAGACAGCGTGTCTGTCATCATGTACTTTAGCAGAGAAAATAAAATGAGGTATGCAAATCTCTATGCTTCAGACTTGTTTTCTTGACTTGTTTATACTACACATTTCCAAACCACTGGCTGATCTTTCCAGCTCTTACCTGCAGGACAAGCTACTCTGAAGCATCCTAAAACTGAGTAACTTTACCCACACAGTGTTAATGGAATGAGAACCAAGGCCTGGGATTTCAGAGTCAAATCTAAAGCACACATGGCAAAACAAGCACACTGGGATATTCATGTGCTGGGTGCTGGCATGGCAGTGACTGCACTTCATCCTGACACTTCCTGGAAATTACATCATTTATAACTAACACTGCAGCTGCAGATTCCCCACTATTTACAATGAATTAAGTAGCAGAGCTCCTTAGGAAACCCCATGAATTTCCTGGGATAGACACTATGGCTAGTTAAGTACACGAATATATTAAGTAAATTTTGTTTTGTTGTGGTTTTTTGGGGCTTCTGAAAATGAAAACATCCTGTCTGTGCCTCGCAGAGGGGAGGGCATTGCTGGTAGCCATGAAATACATCAAAACCAATGCTGTCCCTTCCAGAGGTACCTGGTCAAACTACACTGGTTGATCATAACCTCGCACAGCAGCCTTTCATTCAGGGCTTCATCCTGCAGTGCTTACACTCCTGGAAGAAGCTTGGGGAATTTCAGTGGTGTCTAATTTGAAATTTATTTGTGCAAGCAAATGTCTTCAGGACATACCTGCCAAAGCAGACATATTCAAACCTATGTCAGTGTGTCCAGAGTCTGGGGGACTACAGTTGCTGCTCAATGTCCACATGGGCTCCCGCCTCCTGCCCTGCTGAATCCAAGATGATTCTGAGGGAATTTCTGCAGTGGCAGAGCTTCAAAACAGTCTTTTCCTTGCCTCACTCAGTTAGGAGGTGTTTTGTCAAACAACCTGCTTATGGTCTGAGAGAATAAGCTTCATAGATCAGTCTCATTAGAACTCACTCTTCTAGAGCCCAGTCAAGCATGTTCATGTTTTCTAGAACAGCAGCGCTTGTATCTCATGTAAGATTGCTGCCAGAAAATAAGTGCAGAGTTCCCAGTTCAGACCTGTGGGTCTGAGCAAAGCAAGGCTTGCTTAAATCCATGTCTAATGTCATTCATGTAACATGGCAGCTCTTATACATAACTCTGATTTTGAAAGAGGTGTTCAGAACCCTATTTTCATACCTTCCTTAAAGCAGTAAAGGTCTCCTTAGAGATGTGGCTGAAGGACAAAAAACTGCCTAAGTCTTATTTCTGGAGTCAGATGGAACTTACACCCTTTACTGTGTACTGTTTGGGCTGAATAAAAATTACCTGTGAGAAAGGCTTTCCTTTTCAATATTCTTTTTAGGTTTGGAAAAGACTTTACTCTGGAAAAGAATTAAAAGGATTAGACTGTTTTTCAACTTCACAACTTTCCCAATTTTTCCAGATTCTCTGAAGAAGCCACTGGGTGCAGGTGGGTGTGACTTTCAGGGATGTGAACCTGGCAGCCAAGTCCTGTTAAAATGAGTGGTGGAGTTTCCATTGACCACAGCAGGATTTGGAGGGTCCCATACACAAGCTGCTCTAGATCTGGGAGAGCTGACATCTCTGCCCATCTGTCTGCAGGGAGTGAGCACAGCACATGTGAGGAGGGAGTAAATTACACCTTTCTTTTTTGCAAGGAAAGTTTGCCTGATTCTCATTAATTTCAATCCCAGTATCTATATTTTGTAATAGACTCTGTCTATCATTAATTTGTTCAGTGTGTATTAGAACTTGTTTTAGCTGCTACTGTGTATTAGCATTTGTCTACCTATTTTAATTAAGTTGTATCAGAATTAGTCTGTTCAGAAGATCATGAAACCATTTCTGCAATACAGAAAATACAAGGTCACCTGAAAGAGAACATAAACTCCTTCCCAAAGTATTTCCTAAGCAAAAGAAACCAAGAAATTGCAAAAGTTGCGAGAAATCTAAACTGAGCCCTGGTTAAAAGACAAAAAGATAAAACCCAGACTGCGAACAATTAGCATTGGAATGTAGCCTTATCAGTTTCTAAGCCAAAGCCAGGAAGAGAGAGAAAACATTTGTTAGAAAAGTTAAGAGATCAGGAAGACCTAAATTCTAGCGACAAGAAAACAGCCCTGACATGCAAAAGGAGTTACCTCAAAAGCTAAAACTAACAGGAAACAGAAACTCTCCCCAAAACAATAACCAAGAAGGGGGGGAAGTGGAGAATCTCCCCCCCCCTTACAACCACCAACCGGAGATCTTCAGAAGAAAAAAGTATAAAAAGCTGTACCTTATGAGAAGCAGTTGCAGACTGACTTTTGAGAGCCTGGACTCTGTCGGCTGCCCAACGCGTTGTATCCTGTCTTCTGTTGCTTGCCTAATTAAACAAATTAATTTTATTGGCCTTCGTCCCTTGCCTATTATTTTCGGGACCCAACTTTTTAATATCTACCTATAACATATTTCAGCATTAATAATGGACCAACCTGCAAAAGGTGCTCATGGAAGATGCCAGCTTTCCACCAGGGAGACTTGGGGTTGGCTGCCCAAGGCAGAAGGGAGCTTTGTAGAGTGCTTTGTTTAAAGCTGAAGTGTTCAAAACTGCTTTGCACATTCATCATCTTCAAAAGAAAAGTGCTTGGCTGCCCTCCATGGAGGGAGGGGAATATGCAGCAATGGGACCCTCAGCAGCTGCCCACAAAAAATAAACCAGAAGAGCCATGAATACATTTTTGCTGGGCCTAATATTACACAGCTTTCTTCATGCTCTCCCTCGAACGCTGTAATTCCCTTCCAACCATTTATGGTTTTAGTTTTTATGATGGGTTGTTCTCTTCCTAAGCCTAAACTGGTTTTTGCCTTACCTGCAAGTTTCTCCTCTCCATTTCTTAATTTCCTACTAATTTCTTTTGATCTTCTTTCAAAACCATTCTGATGTAACTCCACAATACTTTGCAGACCTCCAAGCCTCTTTAATCTTATTCTTTTCTCTGCTAATGTTTCCTTTCATCATCATCTCCCCAACTTTATTGAAGATTTGCCTATGAGTGGCAGAATTCAATTCCATTTTAAAGTCACAAGTGTTTTGCTTTCTCTGAATGTGTTTTTACACCAGTGATGCTAGTGACAGATAAGAAAACACATATTATCTACGGCACTATATCACAAATAGAAAAATCAAGTGATCTGCAGGCTCTGAGCTCGGAATCAGCATCTTTCAGGCAATGCCTGAACTGACTCATGAGAGAGATCATCTTCAGCAAACCCTTTTCTTGCTTGGGATGTCACCTTTCGTACTCATAGTAGCTGCCTTAGGCAAATCGGGCTGCTTCACAGGACACTCATTGGCCCAGATAGTTTCAGTCTTGTTCATTGTGGTTTTATCAAAGTTAGATCAGGAAGCATAGTTCTCAATGCTAGGATTTTATTTTATTCTTTCCACTTCATGGCCCATTAATTCCTTCCCTGCTGCTATGAAGTATATTCTTTGGCCTGAACTCCTTAACCACCTTCCTCATCCTTGCCATCATATAAATAACAGCATCCTGCTCCATACAGATCCAGATCCAGCCCCAACCAGCTTGTTCTATCCTTTAATTTTTGAGGAAAACTTCTCTGATATGCAATGGTGGCTCCAGGAGACTGCCAGGTGGCTTTTGGCAGAATGCTCAACTGGACAAGAGGGACCAAGCTACAAATCTGAGGTGGGGAGGAGCCCACCTCTGGTGCCTTGGTCCTGCTTCTCTCAGTGCAGCCAATCCCTGCTTCATATTGAATTACATTTGAGCTCTGGAAAAAGCTGCAGTTGCAGGCTGCTACTTGCCAGAGCCTAATGCCGAAGTCCTACCTGTCCAGACATCCCATATAACATGAAAGTGCTGATGGCAGCATGACAAACCTCTCTTTGGAGCTGATGCTATGTAGTCATGTCTGCAGCTGAAGCCCCAACACAGCTTCCCCAGCGGGTTGGTTCTTGTCAATGCTGTTTTAAGGCAGAGGGGGTGCCATGGTGTTGCCACAGCATGAAAAATGAAATTTAAAACAGTGAATATTTACAGAGCAAGGTTATTCTGACTGGGAGGTGCTATCTTTTTCTGCTGAGTACATATAGTGCATCATCTCATTTCATTCTGCCACCTGTAAGCTTAGGCAAGAAAAGTGTGCTATGGCATAGGGCTCTGCAAATGTTCTCACCGTGGTTTCCTACAGATCTCTCACATGCTGCTAATCACTTCTGGGATGTAGAGGTTTGGGGTTTTTTTGTGGGGTAGTATCAGAGGGAGAGTCTCAGTTTATGGCCCTAGTGATATGAAGCAAGGCTGCTACTTGTCCACAGAGGTTTCTGCATGTTTATCAAGATCGATAAACAGCGACAGTCATCCCCCAGTGATGCACCCTCGCCTGCAGCGATTGCTCTGGATCTGGAAGTTGAGAAATCTCTCATTATCTGCTGATGCCTCTCTCAGAAAACATCCAGCAGAGTACTCACACTGGCCAGAGATTTAATTGTGCTAAACCTTAATCTTTTAACGTCGCGATACTGTAGCAGCTGCAGATTGTTTTATTAAAATATATGTACAAAGCCACATCACAACGACCCCTAACTAACCTGTTTCTCTTTCATCACCGTTGTCTTCTCCACATAATGTCCCAGCAGTCTCGGCCAGGCTTGCCTGTGACCACAAAGAGTGTTTTACTCACTAACCAGTCCTCAGCATCTCTCCTGGCTTCTTACCTCCGGGCACCACGTGATAGCCTGGGATGTGGCTGGGATATTCTTCCAGGAGCTGATAGCAATCATGGTCTTTGCCTCCTCATTCTCTCCCTCCTCTGTGAGTCATCAGGATTCACTCCCGGTCCTTTGTCTCTTTACTTGGGTGTCATTTGACTGTATTCGTGTTCCTTGTCTTTCTGCTCTTACCCCCTNGAGGGAGAGGTGACAAGCCGCTAAACTGAGGAATTTCTCTGTCCTTAGGACAATGCAGCAAAACCAAAATCCCCCATTTCCATACTTTGCTTTTGCTTTGTCCCATCTCTGATCTTCCCTGCATCTGGGAGCTCCCTGCCCACAGTAGCTGGTCGTAGCCCGGAATGGGTGGTTTTCGCCAAAACTGAAGCAAAGCTCACCTTCGTCTGTGAACGACCATAACAGAAATGTCACCAAAACAGAAAAATTTGCATGAAAGGGAAAAAAAAAATTACCACCATTGTATCCCACACATGAAAGTGCAGAGTAATTGTTGCCCTATAAAGCTTGTTTAAGCGCCTGCGGTTTTGAGGGAGCAGCTTGGTACCATCTTTGGCTTGCACAGTAGAATTTCAGGCCAATGCACATTCATCACTCTGATTTTATACAGCTGCATTATTTTCACAGTTTATGGTGGCACCATCTCATTTATGAAGTACACACTGCAGTTACACATATGGCTGTATTATTTTCAGCACTGCAAGTTCAGTTAGTAGTTTCACTGAGTGAAGACTGTCAAAACAACAGCAGGAGCACGCACCATATTGCAGCTGTCCAAAATTTATATTTGTTTATGCAATACATGCATAGCAGTTTGTGTGCTTCAATTTGTGTCACTGGTTCTAAAATAATACCAGAAACACCGGGTGAAATTTGCTGTCACTGACTCAATTTCAATGATGGTGGCTCCAGCTCTTCATTTACATCTAGGATAATTATGGCATGATCATGAGTCACAGAAAGACTGCTTCTTCCCTGCCCAGAGATGTCATGAGACAAAACACTGATGTGAGCAACGAGGTCTCTTATTCACAGACCAAGTCTTTAGATACAAATTCCTGTTCACCCCATTGCCCAAGTAGTAGGGTGCCAGAAGCTGGCCTTTGGAGACATCTCTGTCCATAATACTTTATCTGAGTCATTTTCCAGCACTGTAAACGATCCTCCCTATTAAGAATCAGTTTCCTAGGGAAAGATGGGCAGAATGGGGAGAAGGGGAAAACTTATGCAAATTTCTTGAGTGATTATGCTTGCTGAAAAATGTGCCAGTTTAGGTGTTGCTTATTTATTCCTAGTGCATTAAGTCATTAGGGAGGGTAAAACCACAGTGATAATGAGAGGTGCTATTGGGTGCTGCAAATAGATTGCAAACTCTGCTTTAATCAACATCAGTGCTGACTTTCGGCAGCACTTGCATAGTAGCTAATTTAGCAAAGAGGTGGCTGTTGTTCAAAGTCATGAGAAAGAGCTTGGTTCCTCCCAAGCACTCATAGTGCTTCTGAAATGCTGACCTTTCATGCAGGTGCTGAGCTGTAGGAAACTCTGAAAATCAACTATTCAGTGCTCCAGTTTCACAATATGCCAACCAGACAGAATAAAAGCTACCTTCTGGTGTATTCAAAAACTTGTTTATAGTCTTCCAAGCTTTCTTCAACCCCTGTGAGGAAAGTAGCACTGGGGCATGAAGTGCAGTAAAGTTTCCTTCAGCTCGTATGGCTGGTTCTGGTACAATGAGAAGAGGAAGTGGCCTCAAGGCACCAAATCCAAATCAACAGATGTTTCTAGCAGTCCTGTCTTCTTCTTTGCTCGACAAAATAATGGATCTGTCCTTATCACCATCTCTTACACATGGTCAAATATAAACATAAAGAGGAAAATACTTAGAGCAGGAAATGAAGACTTGTTGTGGGACTCAGCAGCCTCTGAGCACGTTTTCTTTCACAACCTGACATAAAGCCTGGCATAAATTCAGTTTCTGAGATGCAGGGGAAAGTATACCTTTTTTGCTTTACTTTTTTGGCAGTTGTCATTAATTTGGCTCGCTTTCCCCTGCAGTAATGTTGACAAACACATTGCTCATGGTAGCATTTCAGTGAGCCCGTTCAGGCAATTTATGTTTCAATATTTACAGACAGCACTTCACAACTTAAGCAGTGGACTGAATTTGTATTTAAGCAGGTTTTGAATACAAATTCAAAACCTTCTGGGTTTTAAATGAATCCCCTTTTTATACCTTCAGGTGGAAGATTCCAGCACAGGATCTTCTAGCCACATGATCCATGCATGGGACTGTCATTTCACTCTTTCTGTACTGATGCCATCTTCACCTGTCTCCTCAAGCCCTTCAGGGTATTTTTTCTTTCAACCACGTTTTAACATTTGTGTTACCTCATCAAGAGCAATTGCCTCATGCCAATTTGATCTTTTTGTAAATGAATACATTTTGACTTGAGACAGAGTGGGAGCTGTATTTGAAAGTTTTTGCCCCCACTTTCACAGTACAAAGAAATGTATTAACCCCCATATTATGTGTTTTTCTAGGCTCAGATTGGTGTGTTTCTTTCCTGTTTTGCTTATTGACTCATTTCCTTAAATCTAACTTGAGCTTGCTACTGAGTTTTAGTCTCAGTACACCAATAGTGGCCGTCACAGCCCCAATCCAGCAGGAAGAGAGGTGACAGCAAAAGACAAAATATTTCCATTACTTTCACGAGAGAGTACAAATTATTATTTTCTGATGAGAGACAAGGAGAAACAACAGTGGACAGGACAACCATCAAGCAGCTGACATATGCAACGTATGTGACATACGTCATAGAGTTGTCATCAATTCTCTCTTGTAGCTGAATGTGTTTAAAGATCCTTTACAAAAGAAGAACAGAAGCCAAGAGTGCTTTTTTTAGGAGTTGAGGAAATTAAAGAACAACTGTTTTTCTCCTCTACCTTAAAAAAACACTTGAGGTTTCTGGTATTCATTCTATCTGGATCCCACCAGACATTTTGCTTAACGTAAGTTCCTCCACTTTTCCCCTTTTTTTTTTTCTTTTGGTAAGTGGATTAAACATTTATGATTTTAATCCACCAGTGAACAGATTTCAAGAGCAAATGTGATCTTGCTTTTCCATGCTCAGGCAGGTATTTGCTCCAAGAGAAGCCTTAGGGCATAAATACCAAGGATACAGCAAATGTTCTTGATTCAAAATTGCTTTAAAGCCAGAAGCTGTATGGTCCATGATTAAAGAAAATTTTTTGTTGAATGCTTGCACCTGACTCTTTCAGCAGGGTGAGAGACCTATGTGTTCAATGAAATACATTGTTATAGGAGTGGCTGGCTATCCCGTGTCAGCTGCGCTGTGCCCAAGCCTTCAATGTCTCAATCACAATTTCCTGCCTGCAAGTGCACCATTTAGATATCTAACTTAGTGGTCTGCAAGAAAGTGCTGTGGGTCTAGGTTTTTGCCAGCAGTTTGGCATAGATTTAACAATAAACTGCAGGCACCCTGCTTGATACTCACATTTAATTGCACCTGAACTGTCAAAATGCAGCCTTTGATCACAGGCAAGTTTCAGGCTCTTGCTTGCAGTTAAGGAGGATGTTACTGGCTGCATTTGGAGTGGAAGTAAAGGATGTCAAAGAACCCAGATGCTTTCATTCATGCAAAATTTGTGGGTAAAGATAGTAGAAGAATTAACTGAGACCCTGCCATTGGAACAAAGCTTTAGGAGCTCAGGACTCATACACAGTCAGGCATTGATAGTCTGGCCTTGGGCATTTTTTTTAGCCTCTTTGGCTCCCCTAAAAAGATAATATAATGTGGTAACACCTCACTTCCCTCACAGGCCTTAGTGTGAACTCATTTCTTAGTGGCCTTAAGATACATTGTAGATAAAAAATGCAATTGACAGCAAAGGCTACATTCTCTTCTCATTTATCCCAGCTGATATTGAAGTGAATTGAGGCAGAGCCAGGGAAACCCAAAGGAAGATTTGGCTGTAGGCATGAAGTACCATGACTGATCTCTCTCTGCAGAGCTCATTGAGGAAGCTTCTTGAGGAAGCTACTCCAGCCAGCTCTCTGGCCTCAGCTGGCACAGAAGCCCCATGTCTATTTTATTTTCTCGCTGCTTCTTTTTAAAATTGGCTGCCAAGGAGCCCGTACTGCTGTTGTTGAAGCCAATGGGCTTTGGCTTGTGTTGATATGGATGATCTGCAAGCAGAGGCATCTCCTCAGGTTCTGCAGTGCAGGAGGCATCACTTTGGGGCAGGCAGTGCAAAGGTGACTGGAAAACACCTGCATCCAACCCAAACTCTGTGGATGAACCAGCACCAGTGTGCAGAAACAAGCTCCAGAGAAGCCCTGTGAGGCTGTGGTCACCTGAATGGCTGCTGTAGTCATCAGGTAATTGTCCACCCTAAAAAAATAGGTGCAGAAAGGCAGGTGTGATGGCCAGGGTTGTTCCTTCAAGGGAAACAAAAAAATGGGAGACTCTCCATCAACTGGGTGGGGAGGCTTGAATTTTGAGGCTGTCCTCTCTCTGTTTTGGGGACAGTGGCCCTGGGTCAGTTCGGGGAAAAATCCCCCTGCCCCAGGCAGCTGGATCACTCTGCAGGGACCCACCAGCAGCACACAGCCAGGCCCCACCTCTGCTCTTGGGAAACGCTCAAGAGACAGAGAAAGGAAAACCTAGCTCTGTGCTGAATTAACATTTGAACTGTGAAATGCTTCTAATAAATTGCATCTCAAGGAGGGGCTTCATCTGATCAGCATTTGGATGAGTCTGATACTGAATGACATGGTATCCTATAATACACCACATCTGAGATTATTATTACTATTACTGTTACTACTATTATTATTATAATTATTATAATCTCAGGGTCTGGAAATACAACTAAGAAAATATACATAGTGGTTTTGTCTAGCCTAGACTCTACTAAAAGAAGATAGATATTACTGTCCCTTCTGCCTATTTAGTGATAAAAGAATGTCCTATACATGTTCTTTTGGGGCAGGGAAAAACAACCAACCAAATAAAAAAAAACCAGAAAAAACATGTTTATGATACTGGCCAGAAAATCAATGGAGACACCACTAAGGATCAAAAGCTTGCCACACATGTGGCTGTGAACTTACTAGTGGGGTAAAGGACAGTTTCCTCCTCCTCTCCCAACTCCACAGTCCCTGTCTGCCTGGTCCCTGCCTCATGCTGGGAATAAACACATTCCCAGACCCAATGGGCACCATGGTGTTTATCAGCTGTCCCAAAACTGGTGTGATGGTTCAGCTCATGGCCCTTTTCTACAGAAGCCTCAAAGAATAAAACACACATACAAGCAATGGCAGGGCACATATCATAATAAAACACATCCAGACTTGAGCATCTTCCTGAGTCACATGGCTGCACATGCTTTTGGGTTCCAAGGACCTGTCCTTTGCATGTGCCTTCTGGGCCATGTAGCTGCCTTTACACAAGTCATGCAAGGGAGAAGGAGCAAAGCACCAGCAACAGCCAGCAACAGTATCATTGGCTTATAAACCTTGATAAACTGAGGTGAACGGCTTTTTATGGCAGGCAAAGTATATAATAGTGGCCATCTCAGGTTTTGTGGTCATAAATGATATTTTCAATACCAACATTATGGTTTTCCAGGGGTAACCTCTGATGACTGAGAATAAATATGCCTTTCTGTTTGTGGCAGGGCAAGGAGCCCACAGAGCTGTGCCAGAAGGGCTGTCCACATGTCCCCATCCCTCCTGCCAGCCCTTCTCACACTGGCAATCAGGGTGACAGCAAGAATTCACCTCTAGCTTGAGATCCAAGAGCCTGAAAGTCACAAATAACACTGCCATCACCTCATGTGCCTCAGCAACAGCAGAAATGAGGTTGCATGGAGAAGGGCAGGGAGGGAAGGGATGGCTGTGGAGGGGAGCACTCGCAGGGTGGTATCCACGGCAGTGCCCCGCCGTGTTCAGTGTTCAGCATGCTGAGCTCATGGGCTGCCAGCACCAGCATCACTCCAGGGAGTGCCAGCATCCCAACTGCATTGCTTTCTGTGAAGCCAGCATATGGGAAAAAATCCCCCAGGTAGGTCAGTGGGACAAGTGTTTTCTTTTTCAGATGATTCTGAGAAACTTCTCCTTCAGGTAGACTGGGGTTAAGGTGCTATCTGTAGACACTCTGTGCTAGCAAAATACTTTGGTGATGCAGGGTTTCCCCACACTGGCTTTGGTTAAAGGCCTTTAAAGCTCTTGCACACTTCTGTTGCCCTAACGGAGAACTATCACCTAAAAGTCTGACGTTTTATTCATCAAAGGATGTCAGGAGTAAAATTAAGCTAGATGTTTTCACAAAAGAGTATCATCTTAAAATCCACTTCAGTGTTGTTGAGTGAAGAAACTAGGATCTGAAGAGAAGCTTAAGTAAAAGCTCCACTTAAAACAAAATAAAGATAAATACAGAATATTTGTACCTTGGGACAATTGTTTTCCCTTTTGAGACCCTTCATGCGCTACGCTGGTGTTCAGCTTCTGACTCATGCGCTTGTTCTCAGGAAATTAAACACCATATCCACGATTTTTTCTTTACATGAACATATGAGCCTCTAAATGTAAGCTGTCTCCACCTTTCTTAGTGAGCATATTGCAGCTCCTGCAATTATCTAAATAAAATGCACATAACTGTAAGCTAAATTGCTTCTTACACCATTAACTCGGGTTTTATCTGGCTGTTGTTAGGGACAACCACATGTCACTTATGGAAAGCCAGGGGTTTTGAGATGTAAGCACAAAGATGTAATTCATTAGTTCCCCAGCATCTGATCTGACCCATCTTTTAAATAACAGGCTGGCTTTTCAGAGGGACGATGCTCATCGCTTCCTTAAATTGCTCAAGCCTCCTTTAAGTGTCTTAGACTGAGCCCATTAATGCAGAAATACCCGTGGCTATGTGAAATCATGGTATTTGTGTCCAGCTAAAGGACTAATTTTTCTCAAATATCAGACCACACACACTTGTATAACGACAAGAATAACCCAGAAAAAAAACCAGGTTTGACTAAAAAGGATGAAAGAGACCACAGGGACAAACTTGGTTCAACATACACATATTATACAAGCAATAAATGCATACACAAATATACATTAAAGCAAAAATATCAGTAATGCTTGTGGTTCTTTCCTCAAACCCAAGAAACACTATAGAGGAAAATATTTTTAAATTTTCCTTTTTGTCCTAGGTCCTAAGAGCAAAACTGGTGGGTGGAAAAGAAAAAATATGCCAAATTTCACTGAATAACCCCCAAATTAGTTAGAAACAACCGTGCAAAAAGATTGGCAATACAAACATTGAATTCAAGTCCTTCACATTTTCATCATTCGCAGTAAGTCATGGCAATACTATAAACACTGAAAAAATATTTAAAAAAAAAAAAATCTTTTCAGCCAGTGGTGCCTGCTCAGAGCTAATGTGTATTTGTGCTGTTTGCATCACGGCTGCACCAGGCTGTTTCCTGAGAGACTGGCTTTGCATTGCCTCCAGTGCCCAGCAGGACAGGATATAGCACATTACTGTCAGGATGTGCCAGGCTAAGTACAACCAGTCCAAACTGTTCCCAGTTCTCTGGGCCAGCTCAGGCAGAAAACAAAAGCTAGTTTAAAGTGGCTTTAAAGTAGCTGCTCCCAGGACTCCATTAATCATCATCTGCTGGGTCTTCCTCAACCCCATAAGCCAGCAGGTCATCCACCTCTGACTGGTAACCAAACAGGGTCACCTTGTTCCAATGACCTGGGAAGGAAACCTGGAGAGCAGAGCTTTGAGAAGTGTAAAGGTTTATGTACAGGAAACGTGCTCATCAGACTTTATGAAAGGCTGTTACATACAGGGGTATCATACACACTATGCCACTGTGGGTCTAAGTCCTCAATTTGTGTTTTGTACACAGAAACCAACATGGACTGAAGACATGGACTGCAAAGGCATGAAATAAAGTGCTTTTGCAGTCGTACAATTTTTCACACTCCTTGCTGTATAGCTCTTACACTCGTCTGTCCCCTGAGAAAACCCTCCTTCTCAAACACCTGTAACTCAGAAGTTTTGAAGAAGCAGGTTCAGCTAAGCAGAGAAATGCAAGGGTGGGAATCAAGATCTAAACCTGAAACTCAGTGAGCTCAGGGTGTAGCAGGGCTTTGATCCAGAAACACCTCTGGTAGATAATTATTTTGATTCCCATATTGTTTGGGGGCCAATAGGGTACACTCTTTTCTGCCAAGAATCAAAAATCCATGGAATCCTCTTTTGGGGAAGGATTTTTACTGTGCTGCATAGTGATAAATAGACAGTCCTGCTCTTGTACAACTGCCTACTTCTTTCTTTGCCTAGGCTTTCTGAAATAAAAATCTTAGTTTAGGGTGACATTGGGCTGCTCCTTTAAAAATGTCAAACCAAGGAAGCAACTTGTTTCCCATGCAGGTGAGGCAAGTTTTTTGATACTTACGTGTTAATTCAGCTCACAGTTAATTCAGTTAGCAATGGGCATGTTCTTGAACAAAATTCAATTCTTCAAAGTATGGTTAAATAATACAGCGTGTTCCTTGGGGGTCCTAGATACTTCTAGAAGTCCTTCATAGCCTGGAATTGGCTTGGGGGACATTAGACTTAAATTGGAAAGGCAAATTTAGTCCAACATCCTAAATACAACCAATCAATACACTTGATTCTAAGCTGTGTCTTTAGTTGACATGAAACACACGTTATTAAGGAGGACAGCAGCGACAAACTAAACAGCGATTTCCTCCCCCACCCAAGGCAAAAATCAAGTGTAAGCTGAACCCTGCCAATCACAGCACACTATTAACAGTGGCAATTACAGATAATCACCACAATTACTAATAAAACATTATCAAAGGTAATGGTATGGGTAATTAATACCTTTCATTTAAGAAAGTCCAAGACCATGGCAAGATACACTCAAGAAGGTTGGCACTACAATGATTCCCAGCTCCCTTCCTATTTGATGGTACCCCTTAGGAGACCCCACAGCTACAGTTCAGGAAGAGAAAGGTGTGTCAGTCCTCTTCCCTGGAAGCAGCATCCAAGGCAAGACTGGCAGCACAGCTGTACTAAAAAGTACCAGCAAAATAACTACTTCTTAAGCACTGTGATACCTGAGTGTGACTGAGATGCCCACGGACTCCCTAAAAATGTCTCCAGCTTGGTGCTTCCCAGAGCTGCAGCTGAGTATCATGCAGGCTCAAGCTCAGGACAGGTTCATGGCAACTCTGTGGCTTGGCTTGACCCTTAGCACTGATCTTTGGTCTCTGTCAAGGAGGAGAGCGGCCACCCCCTATCAGTTCCCCAAAATGCCTGGCTTTTGGCTACAGGGACTGAACACAAAGCTGTGGGAATTGAGCAAATCCTCACTTCCACTCCAGTGCACATTTGCAAAGGCAAAAGCTAGTGCAGTGGAATTGTTAGGCCATCAGCCTTCCTGGCTGTGGGTCACCTCTTTACATGGCCAGTGGGGGACATAGGAGAAAGGTATTTTTCCAGCTGACCTGTTGTCTTCAGAGGTTTGCATTTTGCCTCACTCTCAAACTCATTTCCCACATTCTACATTAAATTATATATGAACAAGTGGTAACTTGTGTGCAGGGTGACACAGACCAGCAGCAGCAGTTCCCTTGCTGAGTAACAGCTCATACACTTGCTTATTCTGTCAGAGGAGCTATGCTGAGATGGATGTTTGTCTTCTGCCAAGGAAACAACACTGCTTGTAACCTGGTGCACAGATACTTACTTAACTGGCATGCATCTAAAGCACAGGCTCCCATTTCCTTGGGGATTATTCCATGAGCACCCCTCTGAAACCATTTGGGTAGGTATGGAGTGTGCAGCATGGTCCCATTTTGTGGGGATGCTACTGTTTGCACAGGGTGCAGCAGTGAGAGGATCATCTGGACAATAGAGAAACTCAGCTTGTTTGGCTCACTTTAATATATTCAAGTAAAGGAAAAGAGTCTCAGCAATGCACAGGATAAGAATAAGTTCAGTCTTGGTCCAAAAGTGAAGTAGAGAGTAAAAGTATTGCTCTTCTACATGTCTTTTTACAGTTCAGACTGAGCATCAAATCTGGACCTTATCTCAATTCCCAGCACATGCAGCTTTTATTCCTGTTCACCAAAATATTTGCAGTCCCAGGTAAAAGTGCCTTTTATTGGTTTTACAGTCTCCTTATATTGCTATAAATGAAACAGGATTTGAGTCAGTAGCAACTATGTGTTGCTGGGCACGGAGCAAATTCCCAGAGCTTTTTATTGGATTTCTCAATCTGGTACTAGGCAAATCCCCTAGGGGGATCAAAATTACTGCGAAGTCCAAGAGGAGCAAAAGTTTCACAATATATAGCTGGCCCAGATCCTGGAAGACTGCCAGACTGTCATTCCTCGAGTAAAGATGGCTGGAATCTGCAAGTCAGGTCCCAGCAGAGCAAGCAAATTCAGGGCGATTAGCTGGCAGGTCACTGCAGCACACTCTGGAGTGGCAGGGAAGTCACACAGGTCTGCTGAGCAGGTGGCAGAAGGTCAGGGAGGAAGAGGACACCAAAAAGGGGTGAAGAGAGCGTGTCTATCTGATCAATGCACAGAAAAAAGTCCCTTGCTATTACAGAAAGCAGCACAAAGGCATATGCAAGTATTTCATTACACAATCCTGCCTGCCACATGGGTAAATGGTGACAACAGTATCTGACTTAAAACAAGGGATGGAAAACCATTTAAAAACACTTCCAAAAAAAAAGTCCTCCCACTTGAAAATTTATCCTATGTTAACAGTAGCATGACCAGCAGGTTGAGGGAAGTGATTCTTCCCCTCTACTCTGCTCTTGTGAGAGCTCACCTGGAGTACTGAGTCCAGCTTCGGGGCCAGCAATATAAGAAGAAGGAGGATCTATTCAGCCAAGTCTGAAGGAGCAACATGAAGATGACCAGAGGGATGGAGCACCCCTCCTATGTGGAAAGGCTGAGAGAGTGGGGGTTGTTCAACCAGGAGAAGCAAAAGCTCCAGGGAGACCTTACAGCACCTTCCAGGACATGGAGGAGGCCTACAAGAAAGCCAGAGACAGACTTTTGACAAGGGCATGTAGGGAAAGGTGTCCCCGCTCATGGCAAGGGGATCGGAACTTGACAATCTTTAAGGTCTCTTCCAACACAAATTATTCTTTGAAGATTCTATATATTTGCTCTATAGTTAGAGAAGAAGCACAGAAGAAGAATTTTGCTGGAAATACTTGGTGGACATTTTCTGCAATATTTTATGTGACTTACATGCTGTCCAGTTGCCTTTCCAAGGATGCTTTGTGGAGAAAGTGGGGGCAACCATTCTATGATGTCTCAGCAAGAATAAGCAAGGCTCTGAAACCTGAGGAGCATGCATACTCTGAGACACACAGTCATGAAGAGATTTGAGAGCAGCCATAAATTCCATACCCTGAACAACTGAGGCATTCTGCCCACTGCAAAATATCACTGTTAAGAACTTCCCCACTGTGAAGGCAAGCCCATGGTGCCAGCAAGGACAGCCTACAAAGGCTATGGTGGAAGCTGCTTCTCCGATGAGCTCCCTTTTCATAAGTCACTCCCTTTTCATGGCTTTGGGGCCAACCCAGAAATCCTCACCCTCACCTGCAGGGCCCCCTAGGAACTACCATGAAATACAAGTTTATCAGTTCTAGAAATATGAACATCAAGTATGAGCATCAGGAACAAAGCAATTTGAGAGTGGATTCCTATGAAATGTACTGAGATATAAATCTCTTTGATGGACAACCGTTTTCAACAAGGCATTTCCTGAACACAATGTGGAATCATGGTTAAATTCCTAGAGACTGATGAGCTGTTCTGGGGAATATGAAAGAAACATCCCAGGCCTAGGCAAGGAGGGCAGTATTGTTTTTTTCTGAACTTTTCTACAAACATTTCTGAGCATTAACAAGTGAAAACACTGGATGAGTAGATCAAACATATGAAAGAACTATTTACATTAGGCTAATGCAAGTTTATGTGTTCAATCTGTGTAACTGCCATGGATTTAAATCTCAGCAAACAGCCCTCTCCTCCTAGACAGCTTCACAAAGTCATCATACCCACCCTTCACTGCAGCATCTGTCTGTGAAAATGAGATTAATAACACTTGTAAAATATTCTGTGATCTCTAGATACAGGGTGTCTCCACACCATAGAATTGCTGGCAAATAAACATGGCTTTTCTATCCCACTCACTCAAAGCCTCAGGTCTGGATATCAAGTTTGCATGTGCAATACAAAGGGTAGAAAAATCAGGCTCAAAATTAAAACTCCATCGCTTTTTAATCCTTCAGCTCAAGGTGCCACAGGGTGTGAATGACCTGGGGTTTTACAGCTCAGGAGGTCATGACCGGGAAGAAAAGTAGACAGTCTGCTCTTATGCTCTACTTAGATCTGCTGGAAATCACCCCTGCCCAAGCCAGGCAGAGCTTTATCCTGATCTGTGGCTCACATGGCCCTCTCCAGGAGGGCTGATATCCAGACAACTGCATGCTGGCGGATCACTCTGGAGACCAGCTAGCGGTGGGAACAACCAGGGCTACCGTGCAGCAGCCTCTGCTGGGGCTCCTGTCATCCATCCTCAGCCAGAAAGACAGGCAGGAGGAGCAAAAGAGAGGAAGCATGACCTTCCACAACACCCTGCAGAGGCAACCCCACATCACTCTTTGGAGAGGAACAGTTTCAGTCACCATGTGTAGAAAATGTGAGATGGGACTTCTACCTACTGCCACTTCAATGTAACTTGCAATAATGAGCAGTAAATGTAAACTGTGGAGTTTCCCACCACCTATAGGAAATTTCTAGTATTAGGGAAGTGTGTATTTGTGTTTCTGTGTGAGTTTGTGTGTACATACAAGCTTATGTACTTTAATGATGTTGGCTATTCCTAGGAACATGGATGATGGCAGGCTCCATTTGTCGTGCAAGATTTATAACAAAGCAACACATTACTCCCTACACAGGCATCATGCAAGAGATGGGACTGAGCAAAAAGACAGCTCTGCCTAGGCAAGCTTGTGGAGCAAGTTCATGAAACCCCAGCAAATCAAATCAGAAGGTGGGGATTCCTTTGAGAAGTCCGAGCTCAGAGCCTGCAGTGCCAAGCTGCTTGTAGAGATGAGGCATTGCTTTCCACAGATTAATTTTGCCTATTTATTGATAAGAAGTGACACCAGCAAAGCACAAAAGGAGCAACCCTCTTGCTAATTTGTTAGCATCTTTGGAGAGGTTTGTGTAAGAGCATGTGAATTGTCTCACGTGAGTATGGTTCCAGCCAAGGAGACCATGAGATTCACAATCTGCTGGAATGAAGATAATGAGGTCTAAATCTAACCTAGATGTTCATTAATTCATGTCACATTCCACTGTGGTGCTCAGGTTCAAGTCCACCTCTTCCAAGTTAGCACAACACTATCAATGCTGCTGTGTTTCTACAATATCTGCTAAGAAGCAGATACAGTGAGGTCATGGTAAGCTTTGGTCATGTGGGAGAAAAGTAAATTCTCAGAGCCTTTAAAAGGCAAAAAGAGATAAAAGAGAAGCAAGACTTCCTCGAGGAAGGGATGATGTATGGATATTGCAGTGTCAGGCTACTGTAAACACAGCTGCAAATATCCATGTAGAGTTAAGCTGCTTTATGGGGTGTTTATTACACATCTAGATGGATATCTCTTTATATACTTATAGGAAACAAATATCCACATAAAACACCCTTCTGCAAGTAGTACTCAGGCCTCTTCATTGCCAAGAAATTGTTACAAGTGGGATAAGGGAATACTGTGAAGCATTCAGATCAGAGCAGTGACTACAGGTGAGCCATACCAATGGGATCAGTGGCATTACAATCCATGGTACCAACATCAAAGCATCTTCTACAGTCCTACAAGCAGTGCCACCACTGGGTCTTTTAACACTGGGTCTGTTAAAGCCATCAATCAGCTGCCAACATGCCATCAATGCAGGGAAGTCACCAAAACAGACAGTAGCACTGCAGTATAATTGGACAATCAATAGAAATTGGCTCTAAAAGAAATGTGGACATAAAACCAAATAAAATCAGTTGTCTTGGCAAGGGATCATTCTAGTTTATCAAAACATTTATGGATGCAATACCTGGGCTTGCTTTCCTGCAGGCAGTCACCAGGAAAAGAAACATGGCTGAAGGGATACCTGACACCAGATTTTGCACCTCTATAGCAAGCTCTTCACAGATTGTTCTCAACTTGGAACCAGCAGGGTAGCAGCTTGCTATTTTCAGCCAGATCAGCACCCTAATCTCCAGCTACATCATCTTTTATGTCAAAACAAAGAAGAGGGCAGGAACAAATAGCCAAAAAGAAAGGCATATCTCCTTTACAGTCTCTTCACCAGCTTTTTTACAACCAAACTTCCTCTTAACTTTCCTCTCTACCTTGTATCATACATGTGAATTCCAGTATCACCTGTAAGTACCTTCTTTTCTCTCCAAATTCTTCCAGCTTTCTTTCAGAGGGGTTATATTCCAGTCAGCAGAGACTAAGCTAGAACTAGAAAAAGGAGCTGCATACAGGGACTAGCCTGTTAACAAAGCTCCAGCTGAGAGAATGGTGACAACTTCCAAAAGAGCCATCAAGGACTTCTCTACTCTAGGACTGATAGGTGCTGAATAGAAGGGATGCTTTTAACAGATCTCTTGCTACCCCTTAGCACTGGAATGTAGGACATGGAGATTGAAGACACAATGGTGTCTCTCTTGCTTGTGGATGTTCCCTTGATGGCTGGGCAAGTATTGGTGCTAACCCAGCAGAACACAGATGCTACACTCCTGACCACCTTCTTACTGCATTACACACCAATCCATCAAAGTATGTTTCTTCAGTACAGGCAGAAGAATTTGGAAAATAAAATACCAAGATGGAAAGCTGGGAAGAATATCAGCAACCATCTCTTGGAGGAAACCTAAGCATGAGTGTGCACAAGTCCATGGGCCCTGATGAGATTCCTCTGCAGGCCCTGAGGGATGAAGTCACTAAGCCATCATCTGTCATTTTCGAAAAATCATGGGAGTCAGGTGAAGTCCCTGATGAGTGGAGAAAGGGAAATATACCCTCCATGCTTAAAAAGGGGCATGGCCAGCAGGTCAAAGGAGGTGATTCTCCCCCTCAACTCTTCTCTTGTGAGACTCCATCTGGAGTGCTGCATCCAGCTCTGGGGTCCTCAGCATAAAAAGGACACAGAACTGTTGGAGCAAGTCCAGAGGAGAAACACAAAGCTGATGAGAGGACTGGAGCAACTTCCCTCTAAAGACAGGCTGAGAAAGCTGGGGGCTGTTCAGCTTGGAGAAGGTTGCATGGACACATCTTAGCAACTTTCAAGTACCTGAAGGGAGCCTACAGCGCAGCCAGAGAGAGATTCTTCATCATGAACTGTAGTGATAGGACGAGTAGTAATGGGCACAGATTGAAGGAGGGGAAATTTAGGTTGGATATTAGGAAGAAAATCTTAGGGTGGTGGGACACTGGAACAGGTTACCCAGGGAGGCTGTGGATGCCTCAACCCTGGCAGTGTTCAAAACCAGGCTGGAGAAGGCCTTGAGTAACCTGGTTTAGTGGGAGGCATCCTTGCCTGCAGCAGAGGAATTGGGAATAGATGATCTCTAATGTCCATTCAAACCCCTTAATATTCTATGATTGAAGTAGTTATGTAGCATCCATTGCATAACTATTAGAAATTATGGCATCTGTGGGTAACCGTTATTATTTCCAAATTTTCTTTCTGTATTAAAAAAAAATACCAAACCTCCTAATCACACATCTTTTCCTCACAGTTGACTTCTCACTGTAGTGACTAACCATATATACCAACCACTTCAACAGAGATTCTGTTAAACTGTGGTCCACACTTAACATTTTCAGCATAGCTGCAGCAAGAAGCTCATCTTCTTAAATCATAAAATCATAAATTTTATGATTTAGAAATGGAAGTTTTTGGTTGCAATAACAATCGGTCAGTCATTAAGTATTTTGTTAAGGGGATTCTTATAAACTGCACCTGTATCAGGAACATTTGACTAGCAGAGAGCTTCTGGTGGAGATGCCTGGCTCTAATAAAAGCATTCCACTCCTCCAAACATTATCAGATGAGATGGGAGGTTTTTTCCCTTATTTATTTTTCCTCTGGGCAGGCTTAGTACCCAACAACTCCTTCAAGGACAATACAAGGCACTCTGAATCACAGATGTCTCAGACACTCTCATGCCATCCTACATCCCCTCCCACTGAGGGAAAAGTAGAGAAGGGCAACCAAATCCTCCTCCAGCAAAAATGAGTGGTGACAGGAGATGTAAGCTGCTTCCCCCTGTTTTTCTCTCCCTCCATGTCCTCCCTCTGTGTGTGGCTCTGAGGAGGGTGGTAGAAGGTGCAAGTTGTCTGGGAGAAGGAGAAGCAGCATTTCTCACAGCTGAATTTTTGCCAGCGTGAGCTGTGGTTCATGAACTCAGCCTCTGGCCCAAGGCTAAGTTAAATTGTGTCTGAAGTCTGATGAAATGCTTTGCATTGCTCTAACATAAAATTTTTTTTTTCAGCTGAGATATTTTCCAAGGCAGGAGACAATTCCTCTGCCTGACTAAAATACAGGCTTTGAGCACTGTTTGTAATGTATTAAAAGGGATTTGCTTTGTTAATCTTCACAAATACCAAGTTCATTCTGCAGGCCTATAAAATGTACTGTAAAAAAAATTGTGATCCATCTAAGGATCACAGAGGTTCTCTTCTTCACATTATGTCCAGTTGAGATGATCAAGATCCTAGACTCTGGGATTTTGTAGTTCATAGTGAAAATGTTGACTGTAAAAAGATATTTCTAATACAAAATATCTCTTTATGGGACAAAAATGCAGCAAGATCTAATGGCTGGAAACTTGGATAAGAAGATACAATTAATTTTAATAATCACTCACCATTGAGAGTAATTAGCTGCTAGATCAAATTACCACTGAATAATAAGAAGAATTTTAAAAAAATCTTAATTTCTGGCTTTACTTAGTTGAAAATACATGTTCCCTTATAAGGTGCACTGTAGCTCAAACAGAAGTTACAGGGCTGAAGCAGAAATTACTCAGAAAAATGCCATGACTTGCATTATACAGGTCAGGCTGGATGATCTAATAGTCCCTTCTGGCTCTAAATCCTATGAATTACAAATTTAAGGTGCTCTCCTTGGAGAGTTTGAAAACGCGTTGCCAACGCAAGGTTATAATCCACTGTCATACTGCAGGCCAACCACAGCATCACCTCAGCATGCCAAATCTGTGTTTGATGGCCATCTCTAAAAGGATAAACTTTACTTATTAGGGTATTAAATATTTCAGAGGAATAGCTAGAAGATCTGATATGTGGAAAATTTTACAAAGCAAGTGCAGGACAGACATGCATTATGAATGTTCCTGGGCCAAGGACATCTGTCTGCCCAGCAAAAGCACCATCTACTTTTAGGTTGACATCTTGATGTCACCCTAGCAGAGCCACAGCGACCTCAGCTAAGGATACCAGCTTTTCCTCGCTGAAAGAGCAGATAACCTGAACATCTGCCCCATCTCTGTGTTATAGGCAAAATACAGCGATGAAGATTCCTACTTTAGGTACTGCCAAACAAGCAGTACAGCAAGGCAGGGCATGCTCATTTGGACACACTGACACCAATATTGAAACACAGGCACGTGGACGCCCTACCCCTGGAGGTGGTCAGGGCCAGGTTGGACAGGGCTTTGTCCCTGCCCATGGCAGGGGTTTGGAAGTAGACTATATTTAAGGTCTCCTCCAACCCAAACCATTCTATCATTCTGTCATAACGAGGAATAAATTTTCAATAGGCAACTTTAATGTATACAGGGGTTGCTTATTTTAGCTGCAGGCTGAAATTGCCTCTATGAAGTCAGCTCAAACATTGAGAGACTTCTCTGTCCTGACACAGTAACACAATAATGACTGGTTCCAAAGCAGCTCAGCTCCAGGAGAAGATGCCCCACTTTTGTGTAGTAGGGAGCCCAAGCCAGCCAGCCAACATGGCAGACACAGATGAGTTCTTCCTTGGCACCCTCCCACCACCAGCACAGCAAGACTCCCCTATACCCAGGGTCAGCCTATGTTCAGCAGCTTCACAGGTCTGGCTGGATCCAGACCGTGCTCCCTGGTACAGCAGATCTCCAGGGGTGCAGCATGGGGTGCTGAGCCAGGATTCAGAGCTTTCCTGGACTTCCTAGTGCTACTGAGGGGAAGGATTCAGTTTGGAGGATCAATAAAGTCTGAGAAGCCAGAAGATATCCACTAAGATAGCATTAACATGCCTGAAACCAAATGCCTCCTCTTTACTGAGACAAGAAGAGCTTCAGAGGCCTTTTCTGTGTGGCTTACAGATAGAGGAGAGCTGACTGATCATGTACAAACTTTGATAGTGAAACAAGTGTGTGAACATCAGGGCTTGGAACAATTGTGACCATACAAACCTCTAAGGAAACCTAATCAGTGTGGTATCAGAACTGCTGAAGCAATGTTTGAGAGCAGAGAAGGGAATGACCCTAGAGAGGATCATTCCAGGCTCCTGCTCAAACAGAGTGTGACCAGACAGCTGCTCATGACCATGTGACTTGAGGCAGTAAAGCCCCTTGAGGCAACCCTCCGTTGCAATAGTCAAACCACAGATCTCTTGTACATAAAGCTGCTACAAAATGAGCCCGAATGCTTTTCATAAAAGCCTGATCCAAACCTGCTGAAGAAAATACTGCATTTAACTTCTGCAGTCAAGCCTAACAGGTGTTTTTTAATATGCTACTGCATTGCTCAGTATGCCCTTTCTCTCCCTTCGCAGTCACATGGCTTTCCTACTGAGTTTTATTTTGACCTAAGGTAGCATTTCCAGCAGGCACACATTATGTGAACAAAACAGAAAATTAACAGGCTGGTGATTTGCTGCTGCTCCTGTTAGGTCAAACATAGAGAGCTCCCTTCTCTTCATAAAGCTCTGCTACAACAACCTCAGCCAATGAGAAGTTAGGAAGTTGCTGCTCCAGTTAAATTACCCTTAGGTCTGTTTTGAACCATTCTGTAGCCAAGAAAAAAATGAGACACCAAAGGTTTTGCTTCCTTGCTGAGCCTTTTTATCTGCTTTGGCCAAAGGACTCCTTGCTTCTTGAAAGCTGGGTCCCATTCCATACACAGTGATAGGGCTTTTTTACAGGATGTATGGGGGTATGGGGCAGGTGGGAGCTGTAAGCAGTAGAGCATTGACTGCCTCATCAGGGACAGGGCTTAATGGTTCTGAATCATTGTGCTGAGGAACTTCAAGACTCGGACAAATAGATTAAACATATAATGAAACAAACATTCTTCTTTAAATGAGGACTAACCCTGCTCCGAGTTCAACAAATGCATGTGCTTTGCCTTGGTTCCCTTTGTGTAAAGAGTGGGTTCATCACCAATATTAGTTCAGAGCAATGTGTGATTGTGAAAGGCACATCTACCAGAATAGTGGAGCTCTATAAATAACCTAAACTAAAAACACTTGGAGAGACACATGTAGCTAAAGGACTTCACACGTCAGTGGGCAAAATCACAAAATACCAAAATAATTAAATTCATCCCTCAGAAGCCTTGAAAATAATTGGGTCAAGTTTCCCTATTTTATCCCTTCCTATTTTATAAGAATTATGAACAACTCAATACACCTAGTTTCTGGAAGCAAAATTCTGCACATCTTTCTTTTTCTTTTCTGCTTCCAAAGAAGCAAACAAAAGAAAAATAACTGAGTCTGAGCACAGCTAGGGCTGCAATATGCCACTGGCTTTCCTCCACACAGCTCCCTTTAAGTCAAACCAGCTGATTAGCTCCGAGATGTCCATCTCTGTACAATCTCTCTTCCCAGAGCCAACAAAAAACCGAATTGTGGTTACCAGAACAGTGCTTCTGGGATTTTTTCATGCACTCTGCCTGTGCAGAGGAGTCAACATACTAGTGCAACATGACAAGATGTTGAGCCACAGTGCCAAGACAACTTGCACACTTTGCATTTTTCCTATTAGAGTTGCATCAGTGGTTCTGGAAGGGAAGAGAGGGAGAGGACAAGAGAGAAAATAGTGCAGAGAAGTCAAGTCCAGCTCCAAAAGCCTTTGTGTTTTCATTTTTCTACTAAGATGAGGTATTACAACCCAGTTATGATTTATAGACTTCAAGTATGGTAATAAATTTGTACCTTTATTAAAACTGTTTTCCCAGAAAAAAAAAGAAAACAAACAAAACACCGAAACACACAGAACAACCAAGCAAACACCAAAGCAAACATAGAACGAGGACCAAAAGTAAAAAGGACCAGAGCATTACAAACTATGTAGTATCCTCAACTGCAGACCTCAATGCTAAGATGATCAAACAGAAAAAAACCTAAAAACAAAACCTTCCTTCAGATCCCTCCTTGCAGTTTTTCTGGGAAATATTCCCCCCAGATCATACTACCAAAAAATCTGTGAGTTCCATTTCTTTTCTTAATACCAGAAATGAAGAAATATGGAAAGTTTTGAATGCATTTTCCAGTTTTCATTTTTCTTTTGAACTTAGACCTGATTTTAGACTGGTTTGTCCAGACATTTTTTGATTTAAGGGAAAGAGGGTTTGTACTTTATCTCGGCACCCTTCCAAATCAGGGTTCTTCCCAGTGCCAATGCAGGGTGGCAGTGGCAGCAGCCAGAAGCTGGCCTTGTGCTGCAGTCCCCCCTCCCTCAGCATGTCCCAGGATGTCCCTGGTCAGGACTCTCAGCCCGGCTCTGGCTGCCCCTCTCCAGCCCAGGGTGCTGTGTAGCTGGGAGCCTTTCAGCCACCCCAAGCATCCCGGGTGCCTGCTCTGGACCTGAGCAAATGAGCAGCAAAACTGTGCTTGTGTTGTCACCCACCTGCCCAGACTTAGTGCCTACAACAGGGCACCAGAGCCACCACTGCCCTCAGGCCCATTTTTGCAGCCCATCCTACACCGTGACCTCATCTCACAAAGAGTCTGTGACATCCCACACCTCTTGAAGCCTTTTAATTTGTAGTGACAGAGAAAGGGGCTGCCTGTTGCTGTCTCCGTGCTGGAGGTATGTGCGTCTGTTCAGTAATTAGAAGATGGCAGGTAATTTTCAGACTTTTTCATTGTAAATGCATTGGTAGATTATGGGGCAGGAGGGTGGTATAATTTCTAATGGAAATTAGCTTAATTATAAGTTAGAAACATTAAAAAGAGGATTACCCTCACAAAGGAAAGTATTATCTCATAATTGTTATAAAAAAACCCTACTGCTCTGCTGTTTTAACACAGTCAACTTAAAACCCCAAGGCTGATAAAAGAGTTCACTCTCAGTGTTCTTTCTTTCAAGTAAGAAGATATTTGGATTGACTTCCCTCCCCACTGCACCCCGCTTCTAAAGGTCACTAAAGTGCACCACAGTGTTACTGAAGCATGAGCTGTATTGTAGATGTTTGCTCCTAAACGTCCACAAATCCCAACTGTTTGTTAGGTGACAACCCATGCCTAGGGCCCTGGCAGAGATTATTAACTTTACCATTTAGTTGGCTTCACAACAGAGATTTTTAATCCTGTGAATTATTTTTAGAAGGGCTACATCAAGAATTTCAGAGCTGCTTTATTACGTATGAATCAAACCCTGGCTGCAAATTCAGAACACCATCCCTGCTTGAGAAGAGCAAGCATACGTATGTATGGGGATATAACAAATGAGTCCTTCACACCCATCTTTACAATGACGTTCATGGATTTATGTCCGTTCTAAAGATGCAGTAGAAAAAGGACAGAAGGTTACAAGTTTCTTTCCAATATAAAGCCTGAATTTAGCTCCAGCACAGCTTTGCTCTATGGAACTGTGAGCCTGAAATTTGCCAGACAGCCTCAAGTGAGGGTTCTTTTTCCTTTTTTTCAGGAAAAGGAAAATTAACTGGAGACTTGTTTTTTAAATATGGCTCAGGAAAAAGTTACCTTCTGTTGAGACTCTGACTCCTGCACTGAACCAGTAACATTTCTGCACAGAAAACTTTCCTGCAAAAGTAGTTCTTGCTCTGATAAAAATTTAAATATAGAAACTAGGCAAAGAGCTATTTTTTTAGCTAGAAATCACTTTTCAGCAAAACATTCCCTCTTTGGCCTTGCCTATCAGTTAAAAGTGCTTTTCCAAGCTACCTTTTTAAAGATCATAATATGAACTCTGAAAAGGCTGGCCTTATGGGAAAGGGCAAGGCTCTACGTCAGAATTTCTTTATCACTCCATAGGATTGCATCCATAGGACTATTAGACAAGTGCTGCAGACACTATTGGGGAGTGGAAGAGAGGAAAGTACATGCCTGATGTGCATCCTCACATCCATCTGTGCATAAAGCTCATGGAGAAATAGGGTTGGCAAGCACAGCAAGCTCCTTCTTGATAGGAAGAGTCCATGCCCTCTCCTTGATGGTGGCAAAACACCATTGTATTGGCAGGGAAGCACTGAGCCATGAACACACCAGGGCTGCAGAAACCTCTCCTCCAGGCCACCAGCCAGGTGCTGGAGGTCCCGCGATTCTTTGGGCTTGCATCTGCCACAGAAACTAATGTAGAAAAATGGCTGCAAAAGCAGCAACGTCCTGCCAAAAGGGGGAGAGCAACAGGTATGGGATTTGCCCTTCATCAGCTATAGGAATTTCAGCATCTCTTCTGCAGCTCGTTGGGCTGGGAGTTCCAAAAACCTAACTAACTGGGAACCAAGCATCCACCATGATGGGAAGCACGTCCTCTGATCACCCTTTGGTCATGTTTAAACATTTAGGCTGTATGCAAAACTTGTGGCGAGCTATCAATTATAAATCCTCAAAGGCCTTTGCACTGTTATAAGTGATATAGCATGAGAAATGTTAAGAGTCACAGCACAAGTGTTTTTCTAAGCAAAGGCATACAGCCCGGAGCCAGGAATGAGGTAATTACTTGTGCAATAGAAATGTTAATTCAGTAACCTGAAGCGGGGGTGGGGGAACACAGGAGCGATACAAGTCCTTACAGAGCCAGGTTCTAGGGTAAGTCTCGGGCACCAAGAGGCAAGCAGACAGAACAGGAGGGAGAGAAAGTTTTTCTATGAAGGAACACAGCAACCAAAATAGTTTCTCTAGGACTCAACTTTAAAATCGGAGGAAGAGGTAACAGAATATCCCAGCTGCAGTAGCAGCAGATAATGAACTAGTCCAAAAAGCTAGCTGGTTAAGGGAATAGCCAGAAAAAATAAATACTTAAAGCTAAGTACAATATTAATAATTCTTTTATTTTATTAACTTTATTCTAGTATCACACACCCTCAGGCCTAAGTAAACATCCTTTATATCAATCTCATCTAGTGAAAATGCTGACTGTCAAGAAACATGAAACACAGGGTTTCCAATCCTTCTGGGATGGAATCAGAGGATTAGTATGCTTTAACAATAAACAACAGCTGAAAAAAACACCCCAACATTCCCGGGGTATCACAGACCTCCCCAGAGAAGAGGAAAGCTCCTTCAAGAGCAGCTGGGCATGGGAGCCCCTCCGATGCTCAGAAGGGGATGGGAAGGACCATGGGCACAAAAGGTATGCAGCCCAGATCCATGAGCAGCGCTGGAAGCCTCTCTGCCTTGAGATAAAAGTCACCCACCAAACCCCCATAGAGAAGGAGCTCAGGACACCTACCTGAAGGAGCCCAAGGCAGGAGGAAGCCCACTGGAACCCTCAGGAAGAGAATAAACAGGAAGACCCCAGCCATCCCAGCACTTGGGCTCAGCAGAAAAACCCTTATTCCCCAGCTGCTTCCCATCATTCTCCAGCCCCTCTGCCTAAACAAGTCAGCTGAAACCCGTAGCCCAGGGGTTGCTGTTTGAGCCGTTCACAATTCCAGAGGGATAAACCAGCTGTGTTTTGGCAAGACCTGATCGAAAATCCCAGTCCTACAGTCAGCAGGGCACTGCTGGTGAAAATCAGCTCCACATGCCCACCGTAGGTACAACTCTAGGAATTTGCATCCTGCAAGGCTCTGTTGAATGCATCCTGGTTTCCTTTACTGTGTCAAAAATAAAACTTGTTATTTGCTGAGGTTGGGAATGGGGGGTGGGGACATGACAGCAAGATCCTGAAATATTTAAGTAAATGGAGGCAGCAGTGTTTTGAAGTACTGGGAGCTTTGTCCAAAAAAAGAAAAAGGTAAAAAGAAAAAAATTTAAAAAAAAAATAGCGTGGCCTTGTGACTTTTATAAAATCCTGCTGCATCAGAAAGTTTTAAATATAAACGGCTGCTTTTACTGACTACATCAGTGCAGCTAGGCTGCCTAATCCTTGGGTAGCAGTGTTTATAAATACTGCTCAGACAGGCAGGTTAGATCAGATTTTCTCATGAGCTCACCCAGGATGGTTGGCTTTCATGGACAGGCGCACTATTATCTCTTTTAGCAGCCAGCATTTTAACAGCCAACTTTTGAAAGCCAGCCATAGTTTTCGAAGGGAGGTGGCAGAGGAGAGTATCTTTCATCTCAAACCTGACACGGGAGAAGCTGTGCCTGGATTGTTGCCACTGGAAAATATATCACTCACTGTCAGACAGAGCCAGGCCATTTCCAACAGGCAGCAACGAAGCTGCTGAAGAGCCCTGGGCTCTCCCTGGTGGGCACAGGCCTATTGAGACCAAAGTGCCACTGGAACCTGGTTTTGCCCAAGGGGTTAAAGAGTAGCAAGAAAGGATATGGAGCTAACCTCTTCCCTCTGCATCTCTGAGAGCATCCCAGCACTCTGGTACTCAAGGAATGGGGTCTTCCCACTGCAACATCTCACCCTAGAAACACCATTGGGGGAGGAGATGCAGTGTGAGTATTTCAGTGAAGATTATCATACAAGCCCGGGTTTTTAACATCAAAGGGCAGCATTGCTTCAGTTGGACCTCCTGGCACTGTGGTTCCTCCCCTCAGGAGTATTTATCCCAGTGGCATGGTCACCTCCATGAAGGGCAGCATACCCTTAGCTAGAGGAAAGCATCTTGCAAAGACTGTAGAAAAAATAAAATGAAGATGCATTATCAGTAGAGCTTAAATTGTAGGTGGATGACTAATCAGAGCCTATCTTTGGATGGCCTGTGTGGCCTGTGCCTGGCAAAAAAGTGTTAACCCAAACCTCCTCAGCCAAGACACACAGAAAATCACCTTCAGTTCTGCTGCCTTTGAGCTGATCACTACAGAAGTGTTTCAGAAGAGCAAACATAGGGCTGCAGCCCCAGGGAGAAAGGAATCCATCAGGAGCGAAAGGGGGGAAGTCCCACAAGAAAAGCAGATTATTAAGGAGTGTTTTGAAGAGCGCAGCACAAGGCTTGATGTCATGCCGGTCAGCGCTCGCCCCTGCGCTGTCCTCAGCCAGTCGCCGCAAGAGCCGCCGCAGCTGCAGGGCGTGAGCTGCCCTTCCTGTCAAAAGCCATTCCGTGGCAATCTTGCTCTGGGCATTTGACTGATGTGTCAGGAGAGCCCCGAGGAGACGAGGGAGGTGACATTATTGCTGCCACGGAAGAAAAGCGCAGATAATGAAAACTGCGGCTGTGTCAACAGTGCAGCTGAGAAAAGGCTTTTTCCTCTCTATGTTTCTATTTCTTCAAAAAGAGAAGGAGCGATCCAAGCGCTGGCAAAAAAAAACAACGTGTTTTTATGAGAGTCCACTGAAAAATGCAGCCAATGTGAAGCCATTTGAGCTTGCTGGCTCCACTGGTGTTAAACACAATGCATCCATCAGTGAAGCATGCTGGGCAAAAGGGCCTTTACCCTTATTTCCTTGTCTGTCCTTATAGTGATCCCTGTGGTGCCAGTCCAGCTGAAAAAAAGAAGTTGAAAAAAAGCCACTACATCCACCTGTGCACTCAGGATGGGCCAATGCATAATAGCTCCCTGAGGAGGGTCTGAGCTCCAGCCACAGACCCAGCCTGGCACAGAAGACTTGCACCCAGCAATCCCACAGGGCACAGAAGCTCCCTTTCTTTCCTGAATATCATCAAGCCTGAGCAAAAAATTCAAAGCTCAGGTCTTCATAGCACCCTTCGAACTTCAAGAAGTCAGTAGTGAACAGTGGGATAGGGTTAGTTCAGGCTCATTTGGATCACAAAGTCCAGAGGCAAAAACTTCATTTGCCAAAAAACAGGGGATCCACCCAGATGATTTCTGCTAGAGGGCACAAGTTGTCTTTAATTTCCAGTTGCCAAGGTCTGCAATAAGAGATGGGAAAGAAGGATGGTCATTGGGAGTCCAGAGTTACTAGCCCATGTCCTCAGGAGAAAATACTTCATCCCTCTCTGCTTTTCTCTCAGCCAATTTCAGCTGAATTCAAAGGAGTCTCAGAAGCATAAGTCTCAAAAATAACTGAACTTCCACCTCTCTGATGAAACATAGTCTGAGAATAAGAGATCCCAGGGAAAGGCACATGGCCAAGATAGGGCAGAACTGGCCAGAGGGTCAGCAGTGCCATTTGTCTGGATGGCCCCTACCAAGACACTTGAACATGGCCAGGCAGCCAGGGGAAGGGGGCACAGGCGCAGCCTTCTCAGGGTCCACCAGGTCTTCTACAGATGGGACATAACTTCAAACAATATAGGATATTGCTGGGGAGAGAAAACATTTTAAAAGTAATTTTCTGTGACTGCTTTCTTTGATATGGCGTTTCCATGCTTTAGACAGAGACTCAGCATCAAATTCCTTGGCTGCAGTTTGAAGGCACATTATATAGGTTGAAAACAATCTCCCTGTTTTCAGAAGTGATAGGGATTTGTCCCGTATGCTACACAAACACACCATTTCCAGCACAGGATTGCACACCTTCCTTCACAGCAAGGTCCAGTCAGGGCTGTAGGCTTCATGCAGCAATATCTGGCAGCCAACCACACTGATCCTTCAAGCCTTAAAGTTAATTAATGAAAAACTGAGAGTAAGCTAATCACTTTCAGTTTTAATTATATAGGTTTCATATAATATCAGAATGAACACCTATCAGTTCAATGAGATTACAAGCAAAAAGTGGGGAAGAGAAGAAAAACTTCCTTCACTTTTGCTTATCACAAAGCAAAAAAAAAAAACAACCCAGCCCTACAAGGAGCTCCATTAAAGACAGATTCAGTTCCTGTCACTTCTGACATGGAAGTGCATGCAAAAGTAATGAAGGTTTGCTTTGCTTACAGTTCTCTGTACATAGTTTCTGGTAATTGTTCTTACTGAGAAGTGGGGCATTCTTCTTTGTGAAAAAAATCAATAAATATTTAATTCATAAATGCAAGAGAGGTGATGAGCAAAATATATGACTAATAAAGATAAATTACTTTCATACTCATGAAAAACTTTCATAAAGAATGAGTGGAAAAAGTCTCCCCGCTGAGCAAAGAGAACTAAATAAATGGGAGATTATATACTGCAAACATAGCATTGAATTTTAAAAAAACAAACCAAAACCAAACAAGCAAAAAAAAAAACTGAACCCAAAACTCCCTAAAAACACAAGAGAAAACAACATTAATGCATCATTAATGCCGAGTGTTTAAATCTACAGAAAGCAGCATAACATAAAGGAAGACTCCTGAGGCAACATTAATTGGGACTTGGGGGTTCTGTTATTGATAATTGCATACATTCAACTGCATAAACAAATTGCCAAAGCTGTATAGAACTGGAATGCAAATAAGGGATGTGCAGTCATGTGGTCTCTCCAACACTGTGAGACCCAGCACGCAACACATGCAGCAGGAACAGCTTATGGGTCACCTACAGATCCACATACATGTGTTTCACAGACCAGCACAAGGCAAAACCACAGTATCTTCAAGATAAGTTATTTGTGATAACTTATTTGCGAACAAATTAAATACAGACCTAACAATGCATTCTTTTAATGCTTGCATAATTTAATTTGTTTCATTTGTTGTATCTGAAAATGCTGAGACACAACAAGAATGTAACTCTCCCTAAGTGGTAAAGTACCTCTATTTAGTCATTTCTATGGCCAAATGAAAACTTGGTGTTATTTCAGTCCCATACTGCCCGTAAAACCGCAGCTGAGCTTTCATGCTCCAATCCCCGCGTCTGTTTTCCAAAGCACAACATCCTGGGTACATATTCTCTAAATTGCCTGCAAAGGCTTTGGAACAACAGAAATGCAGCCCAGAGAAAGGGTTCCATCTATCAGTGGTGCTGTGCCAGAAAGGCTAGAGTCTGTCTTGGCTCCAAGAAGTAACATTGTACCTTACTGGCACCAGGTAGTCACAGCTTGGCAAATGGCATTCAAGTTGATGCTGGAGGGGGGTATTATTTGCATCACTCAGATTCCCAGAAACCCCAGAGGAGATCAGATTCCTGCTGCAAGAACAAAGGAAATTGCCCCTCATGTCCAGGTAGGCTATTAACCTTTCAGAGAAGGGGTAAAGTGTGAGTGTGTCATGCTTTCAAACAACTCCCATTTCACAGGAGAAGAATTGACCCTTCTACTGAATGCTGTGGATCAAAATGGGGACTTTGGTGTCATGACATTTTGTTAAAAATTAAATCAAGTTTGGAAAAGTGATCCCAGACACTTTATCAGGTTACCCAAAGTTGCACAGTGACAGAACCCAGAGGTGCCCAACTTCCCCACAACTAGCCAGTCCCTCCCCACCTTTTGTGCCTCCTTTTTAATCAGAAAAAAACCTAATCAAAGTGCTCATGTGGTGTTACATCTTCTTTCTACTTTTGCTTCCAGGCTCCCCAGCATCTGAACATGGGGCGAAACAGACAGGAGGGACATTCTGCTGAGATGATTTAACTAATCTCATGCAAATCGTCTCATGCATGAGTCTCAAAAAGACTCAGCAATCTTGGTACCCATTGTGTTTTCACCTACATAATGGCCAAGACAGCTGAATATTGCTTTTTCCAAGGATAATAGCATTTTTATGCATTATTCCTTAAAGCTTTTTGTGCTCACACACTGAAAAACAGCTCCAGCTGAGGAACAGCTGAAGTCAATATACTCAGTCTCTGTCCAGGTAATTATGCATCCTCCTCCCATGCTAGTTTAAAAAATATGATAATGATAGGACATCATTAACATGTCTATCCCACTCCCTCCCGTTTCTTACTTTCAGCATGTAGAATGGAAAATTGCAGTTAAACACTTATCACAAATTTTCTGACATATATTCCCTACTTATCATACATTTGAGAAATGGGAAAGATTTTGCAGGCAAGACAAAACACAAAACAGCTGGTTTAAACCAGAAAATACATTTCCCTCTCCTGGTATGAATTTATATGATTTACTGGTTTCTTACTTCTGAGTCCAGAAGAAAAGGACAAAAATTCCCCAAATGATATATGTATGCATACATATAGTTTCCTTCAGTAATAGAAGCAAAGCCAAACCACTCAATAATGATAATAGAAGAGTTGTCAGCTCCTCTTCCACATCCCTCACCAATTCTCAAGTTAATTTGCCAGTGATAAAATCCACCTCGTTATACCTCCTTCCCAAGGAACCAGGATTGGTTGTGAAAATTAATATTAGTGTTTTTTCCCCCTCTTAGTTGTTGACCAGGTGTTGCTCCTGCCCATGCTCATGGGTTGATCAAAGCACAAAGACTTTTGAGTAAAGATTGGGATTTCAATTCGGAGACCAAGGGTGCTGGAGGATTTGGCTGGAGGGAGTGGGTTGGGTTGCATATGAGAAGACAATCGGCTCACCTTCACCTGAACCATTACCTGGAAAAGCTGCAGCAATGTGGCACCTGCAATAAAATTCTGGAAAGCCACAACTTCCATATAGGTCCAGCATATTAAACCTGGCTGTAAAAAAGGAATGATAGTAGACTTACAAAAAATGTAAGCACTTGAATTTTGTAATAACCAGCTTTTAACTTACGCTCCTGAGAGAGCACTTTGACTGTTGGTCTATCTACAGCTGACCTTTCAATCCATTGGCTTCCATGGGCTTTAGGAAATGCCTGCAGATTTTGACAGTTTTTGGCTTATATCCAAGGTCCATGCCTTACAGAAGCATAAAATCCATTTTGATACTTTAAACAGATATGGAGAAAGCCCCAGGCCCCCCACCCTCTGACTACAAAATAGGACTGCTTTCACTGTAGGTGTGTCCCATGCTGTTTGATCATTGTTCAGCATCTTTTAAGTTAGGTCCATTAGGAGGAGAAATTGCTGAGGGATTCTGGTAATTTTATGCAAACCTGTTGAATTTGAAAAGAAAAAAATACAAAAGCCTTGAAGATAATGTGAATCATATCAGAGACAAATTATTATTTTCTAGCATGCACTCCTATTTGTATGAGAATTTTCAGTCATTCTCTCCAAATTATATTTCCAACTTCTTTTTCTGTCTCCAGGACTTTCAAGATCTTATTTTTCCTGCTTGTCTCTTGGTTATTCAGGTTAGGAACGCACTTCAGTAACAGTATCTTATTGCTTAGATCTTAATTTGAGCCAGGGAAAAATATTTTCACCTTTTTCTGCTTCTTGTAAATTATCCAGAGCCTATGTTTTGGGCACTGAATCCATTCCCATTTGTTCCAAAAAAGGGGATTATCATCTTCCTTTTTGTCTCCTGAATGAAAGACACCATCACACTAACAGCTTTAATTAAGCTTCACCCAACCACCAAGAACTTCAGACATGGTTTAAGAGAGATTATATCAGCAGAGACAAAATAAATTTTAAAAAATAATAATTATGGAGCCAAAAGGCTTTCCAAAGTGGACACAACCTGCAACAGCAGCATGTATCACTCTGTGCTGACATAAAAGCCCACAAGTACTGAGTGAATGCCTGGTGAATGTACAGTAGCCATTGCTCCCAGGTATCTGCTGGAGATGGGAGGGGTAACTCAAGGAACAAGCCACTCTGACTGCAGATATAAGCCCAAATATTCTCCTTTAGAAGGGATTAAAGGAGAAAGCAGTGGAGACTTCATTTGTAGCTCACGTTTGGTAAATTTTACCCTGGTGCATGGAAACATTCCTGAATTTTTCAGGGAGATCAAAACCAGCTCCATCAGAATGACCTTCATTTGGGCCTTCAACTTTTGCTTAATGTTTGTTCTTCAGAGCAGCTTCTTCAACCTCCAGCCTCAGGAACTTCCAAATACACTGTAAGAAAGTGGCTTCTGATGAAGCAAAGTTACTAACAGGATTCTTGGTGGGTGCAAAATGGATGCTGGAGAAGAGTTTCAGATTACTGGAAAATGAAAATACTGTTGGGAGATTTGGGGTTTTATTTTCTGGCGTTTTTTGAGGGTATTTTTTTGGCCAAATCCCTTTTTCAATTAAACCATTTAGTGAAAGCAACATTTGGCCAAAACAGAGCGTGATTTTCACGGAACAGCAATAAAATATTTAGCATGCTTATGTTCTCAAAAATTAAAAACAAACCAGAACAAAATGCACAAAACAAAACATTTTGCTTAAATGGGCAGACTAGATTAGTCTTTTGCTGCAATACCTCTGGTTTTGCCCTTTGTCTGAGAAATGCTAGGCAACTGACAATTCCCACTTCATCAATAGGAGCTGGGGACACTCCATCTGTGATGAGCTCTAATCTGTTCACAGTCCTGCTTACAGCTGCCATCCCAATTTCAAAGCATTCTACGAGAAAGCTTTTCCTGTTTATAAGCTTGCTTAGCCAGATTCTTGTCTTCCTGGTCACTTAAGCACACATTTAACAGAAGTTCAGAGCAGATTCCCGAACTTAAGAGAGGCCCTGACACTTGGAGCACATGGCCAGGTTGTTTGAAGTTAAGCATGTGCTTAAGTGCTTTGCTGGATTTTTGCCCAAGCTGCCAATCTTTTATAGTTAATCATTTATCACCACACTTATGTTCTGGTAGTTATGCTTCAGCGTGCAAATATGTAAATTGCTTTCATAAAGCTCCACGCACTGAGCACAAATAACGCTTCCTCAGCCCTTTGCAGTTCTCCAGTCCTGTGACACCTCAGATAGATCAAGTGACACTTAGAACTTGCAAGAAAGTTACTTCTCCTTTAATTAAAGAGAATCATTACCGTGTTCGTCTTCTTAATGGTGAGGCACATTCACAGACTTGCAAAGTAAGCAAATAAATAATGCCAGTTAGCTCTAACCTGACAAGTATCACACATTTTGCCTCTAGAAGCATGTACACCAATCCATCTTCCTCCTCCACTCCCAGAGTGAGAGGAAAGGATCAAGCTGTCAAACGTATTGTAAGCATATTTGCATAACTCTGGCACAGATTAAATTAAATCACTGCCTACAAGGGTATTTGCAATGCATCACAAGGTAGTTCTCCCAAACACCAGTGACCATTTTAATTTTTCTTTCCCTCCCGAGGTTAATTGCTGTGAACTACAGGGGAATGTCACTTCCACTTACCTGTGCTCTGTTGCTTTGTCTTCAGAAAGCTCACGGCTGCAGTGATTTCTCACAAAGAATTAAAATTGCCACAAGGAGAGAAAATACAGTTACTGCCATTCAGTTCCAATATATTTATTAGAATGATAGGCAGCAATGGTGCCTCACTGAAATAGACCCTTAAAACACAATTAGTTGCAGTTCTGTAAATTGCAGAGCCAGTTATTCTGCACTCCTGCCTGTGGGCCTTCCATGCACCCACTAATGAAAAGGCTGCTTTTCCCCAGATGTCAGGTACTTTTGCAAGAAACAAGCAGTAGAAAGGGAAAACGACAGAGTCTGTTCCCTTGCTCTGTAGAGCAACTTTTTGTAAAAATTTATTCTCTGTCAAGCAAACTGCCTGAAAAAAACCCCACAGTCAGCTACATTTTCTAAGAGGAAGCTTGAACACGGCTCAGATTGAGTCATATTAAAACAAATTAATACCGACAGCTGGTCTCGCAATCATTACTTGGAAAAAAACTAAACCTCAAGCTCTAAGTATGAATTTTAAAAACCCCTATTCCTAAACAAAGAAAGAAGCAGCAAATGAAGCAAATGAGCTCTCCCATGATAGACTGGCTGCCATCATGATCCACCGAACAGGACAAAATTCATCCCCTGAACTGTCCTGGGTTTGGGCAATGACTGCAAAATGCTCCTAAGATTCTCCTACAGAGCTGGGCTGGCAGATCAGGTCCTGGGCCACCCAGGGCACAGATCGCTGGAGAAGCAAAGGTAGGAGGGACCCTCAAGCGAAACCCTCATCGTTGGGAAAAATAAACCTTAGGCAGGGTCTGCTGGATGGCTGTTTTGGGAGCAGTGGTGAAATAAAGCCCCAGGAAACGAGGAGCATCAGACAAATTCCAGAAGTCTTGTGTTCAGTTCAAGTCCTGGATGGAGATTTGGCCATCATCCCAAATATTAGGAGGTTTTTCTGCACTATGTAATTCTTTCAAAATGAGACAAATGTTAATTTCTTCTTTTGGCTATAACTACCAGTTAATTGCCAAGTTACCTTAAAGCAAGTAAGTTTGTAGCATTTTAAAGGAAATATAATGTGTTAAAGTAGGTTAGAAGAGACACAGAAAGAATTGTATGAAAAATGCATGGTGGTGAAAGATTTTCTTTTCACAGTAGGTCAGATATAAGAAGCCCTTGATGGAAAATGTCCACTCACTTCTGGAGATCTAGTGAGATAGAGACACAAATATCTGAGCAGCTAAATATAGGTCTGGATAGCAGTGCTTTGTACAGTAAGTTCTAGTGTCTCTTAATACGGAAATTGATACAAAAATAAAATCACAGCATTTTCAGAGTTTGTCTCTGCTTGTGTGCTCACCGGGACCTTCCAAATTTCAGCCTCTGTTGAAATTACTGTGCAGTTGTTGTCTTGTATGGCCTCACATGACAAGAAGGCAGAATAATGATGTCCATCACTAAAAGGCCACATCTATTGAGATATATAAAGGTTACTCCACAGAAAGTCAATATGAACTGCACTGAGAATGCCTTGTCCTTCAGCATTTCTACAAGAGTGATAAGCTAAGTTTAATTAGAGGAGTCTAGGTCTTGGTCAGAGGTTTCCCCAGCCCTAAATGCCAGCGGTTCAATTTTGCAATGTTTGTTACTGGACGTGTGCCCTTTGGATCAGCATGTGGTTGCTGAAGCTTGGAGCCAGGCTTGGGCAGGCACTGCTGGAGCTGAAAACCCCTTGAAAGGAAGAGGAGGCAGTGGGAACAGTGAAGATATGTGGCAGTGACACATGGCTTTCTCATATTTCTCTTCCTTTCTCACTTTGAGGCAAAAGCTTTGGACCCAGGTGTGATTGCTTTTGCAGCAGTTTAAATTTAAATTCCCCAGGCCTGACTCTACACTACTCTGTCACTTACTGAACCGCTGGCACCCATCAAGTGTGCAGGACTGGGTGGCTGTACACTGGGTCACAGGACAATTCAGGTCAGGAAGGACCTCCTCGCAGTAGAGGTGATGCCCCAAAAAGGAGGGTACAGACAGAACAGAAAGTTCAGAGCAGAAGTGGGCTCCATCCCTGGCCACGTCCCACTGCAGTCAGAGATGGCTGGGGGAAACTTGTCTACTGCTTTTTCTCCCAGTCACAGAGAAAGCACTGGATGATATCCAGCCATTATTAACAGGTTTGTCAGCAGTACTGACCTGAGCAAAACCTTTAAGTCAACTTCACGTTATGCAACACTAGAGGCATTTACTCTTACAACTCACATGGAAAATAAAATGCAAACAAAACAAGGTGTGTTGTCATTCACATTATATTATCCACCTTCAAAGTCAGAAAGTTATGCCAACTGTATGTCAATAAATAAACAAATAATGAAAATATTAACAAGCCTGATTTCAAAGGTCACGGGAAGAGGGCAAGTCCCATGCTTTGAGCCTTCTTCCTCTTTTCAGTTCTCAAGTGCCATGCCCTGGGGAGAGGAGGGAGTCCTTGCAGGAAGCAGCTGAATTCAGAGCCTGTGTAAGCAAATTAACTGGATTCAACCCTACACATCCTTATGAACATAACTAGTGCAAGAGAGACCAGTGAGAATTGCACATGATATAGTGACCACCAGCTGCTGTGACGGTGAGTTCCAGCTCACCATAAGCCCTGTCTCATGGATGGATAACCAGGACCGGTCTGGGGCTCTACCACACACCTGGCAGCTCTGCAAGACAGGTTCCCAGACCTTCTCTAGCCATAGAAGCTCACCAAGCAGCTTCCCAATGACAACACACAGGAGAATAAAGTTTTTAATCTTCAGGCTAGATGAAGCCATATGATGATTGAGCTGGCATCTGGAGATGTCCCACCACTGTCCCCACACTGTGGCACTCAGAGCCCAGAGCAGGTGCAGTACAGAGAAGTTGTCCCTTCCCTACTACAACTATAGCTCCTAAAAATATTCTCTTCAGGTGGCTCCTGCTCATAAAAACCCACATCTATCAGATACAGAAGCATGACACCCTCCATGTTCTCATCCTTTTTGCCAACAACACCTTGGAGAAGTACCCCACCACTCCACAGCTGAGGGAAAAGGGACTGCAGGATTCGTATACACAATCTGGAGAAGTAATGAGCATCACATCCTTACAAATTAACTGGAGTGGTAAGAGCTGAGAAAACATTTGCATTGTGGCTTCTCCAAACCAGATACTACAGTTTAAGGTTTGGGTGAGACCATGAATGTTCATTTGTATCTTGTTCTCATTCAAAAATGTGAAGACTGTACCAGACTCAAAACTAACAGGCATGGCATCCATTGAAATTGCCAAAGCTTGTAGAATCTGATTTCCTTTGTGAGAGAGAAGGGGAAGTTATTTAGTTTGAGTCATAAGAGGTCTCGATACAATCTAAGCATCATCATTTCTGAAGAAACAGCTCACTCCTGGGCAGATATCAAAAGGCTGCTGTGTACAGCCTTGATAAAAAAAAGTAGAGAGCAATTTGTAGTGCTGAAGATTACAAGACCTTTGTATCAGCTGCTCTTCAGTACAGTTTCTCTTGCATTACACCACCTGATGGGCACTCTAGGTTTATGGTTAGCTCTTCAGGGATCCATGGATCTGAAATCAAGAAGATAGAGGCTTTGCAGAGGTTTTTAGTCTAAAAAAAAATAAAAATTGTGCCACCCTTGGCAAAAATAACAATGTCAATCTACCTGCCTTTTCCAGCTTGAGGTTTTTACTCTCTGGAGCCTCACCTGCTCCACAGTCAGAGTGTGCAGCTGTGCTGCAAGTTAAAGAAGGCAGGCAGAAGGGCTTGGGGTAATTCTGCCTTCATGTCCTTCATATGTGCTGGAAGTCTCTGCTAGCTCATAACCCCCCTTCTGTGGCCTAAATCTTGTCCATGTCCTAGAACCCCATGAAGAGAGATGATGATGATGCTTGAAG
>VWYI01000683.1:3059-20013 GCA_013399455.1 Anthoscopus minutus | reverse complement strand
TTCAGTCTCTTAACGGCTGTTTATTATTTCCTTAACACAAGCTTTGAGCCAAGGATGCTACAGGCTCTGCACTCTTGGAAAATATGCCAGCAAAAGTTTTGAGAGGTTTAGAATGTTTGAATTTATACAAGATAAGGTGATTAATTATTTGTTATTACATTCTTAAGACATCTATTATTATTACTACTTTATTACTAATAACTAATTATTTGTCTGTCTACACAACATTTGTACTGTGGCTAATTCTATCCAATCATTTTGTGCTCTCATCACTGTAGAACATGGAGTAGGAGAAGAAGAAGAAGGGAAACTGAGGTAACACCCACAATTCTCCATCTTGAATCCTCACTTACATCCATACTGTATAAAACCTAAAATATACATTTTTCACCGAGTGACAAACTACCAACTATACTACTATCTAATTCACAAACTGGTTGTTTGCACTCTCTCCCAAAGCTTTGGAAGCTTTCTCCATGGACAGAGGTCAAAAACAGTGTTTTCCTGGGGGTCAGGACTTTCCAGGACAGGCAGAGAAATATTCCCTGTGTCTCTGATTCCTACAAATAGGAACAGACTTTCTCAAAGCAAAAAGGTCTCTTCAAATTCTGCTTAGCCACCTGTAAGCTGAGGGACTGAATCTTCTATACTTTTGTAAAGAAGAGAATGTTGCACACACTTCTCCCTTGCTATACTACAAAAGCCTGCATAGTTATGCTCCTTTAATAAAATATCAGACGTTCAAAAAAACAATATATATAATGTCATAAAGCACAATAAAAACAATTTCAGCCTACTTCTCACATAATTACAAACAGCCAGCCAGCATCTCTGGGGCTCTCAGTAACTGGTACTGCACTGCCTGCGGGCACCTCTGCCTGCTAAATTACTTCTTAGGCTGTAGTAATGTTGTATTTAAACAAAGAAAACAAGACTCTCACAAGTATATGCCACAAGAGCAGTGTCAAATCTTGATCCCTATACAATTCAGAACCTGCACCCTTGACTGGATCTGTAGTTACAGTGAAGGAGGTAATTCTCAAAACAAACTTTCTGCACCAGAAGTCAAATTTAAGCTGATCAGAAGGAGAAGTGAGATTCTAGGCTCCAGGTAAATTAGACCCATGTGGAAGAAGAGCCATTAAACAGGTACAATAGCATAATGGGGCACAGTGGGGCAATGTTTATAAAGGATGAGATGGCAAAGGTAGCAGGTGTAGGGGATCATGGATGATCTATGGTATGGCAGCACTGTTCCATAGAAAGGTGAGTGCCCCATGTATGGATCAATGTCAACAGGCAAAGCCAGTGGTAATATTTTTTTTATCAGGGAGCAGTACTTGTTTCAGTGGCAAGGAACCACAAGGAGAACACCTCCTGGCTTTGTGGCAAGTATATATGTGTATATTGGTGAGAAAAAAATAAGACAAGAAGAATCAAAGATAAGAAGCATCTAAGATATTAAAAAAAGGATAGGGGTAAGTGGTGGGACTCAATCTTGCTCGAAAACTTTGCTTTCTCCCAAGACAGACTAATTCCTAAGATGACAGACCTGATTAGAAGCTGGAAAGACAAGAAGATGAAGTCACCATAGCAATTTAAAAAACTAGAAACAAAATAAGTAAAACAAAACCAATTTGTGCAGGGACTTGGATGAGCACTCCCCAGAAGAGCCTGGAGACAATATTTCTGCATGCCATGCTCTTTGAACTGTTCCCAAGCACACACTGAGACCCCAGATTTAAATTCTGAATTTTAAGTTTCCAGCCAGCATGCCACACCCTCTCTCTTCAGTTTCACCAAACACAAATCACAAAACCTTTGCTTTAACAGTTCGACCTAGAAACCCCAGTACCTCAACCCTGAAATCGATTCTGTTATTCCTAAAACCTAAAAACAACCAGTTTTGTGCTTTATTTATGTCTTCTGACCTTTGAAACTGGAGAACAGTTAAGATCATATCTTTATCTTCCAGCAGCTATAAAGAGAAGCAATAGTATAGTATGCGTCTATATAAAGCTACATAACAGCCATATAAAAAGCCTTTAAGGTTTATCTTTATTATCAGCTTATACAACTATTTACAAAGTGCATATACTGTAAAGATATAGTAGGCTTTAAAGGCTCTTTCTCTCTCTTTCTGGAAATCTACAGATAGAGATATATAAACATACCTTTTAAGCTGCAGAGAAATTATTTTGGTGACAAAGAAGCTGGAATGCTAGCTATTCCATTTGGCCGTTACTCAAAAATAAAAGGGTCTGTCAGAACAAACTTCTCATGATCATGTATTACATGTTGAAACATCAAAAACACTAGGAAAATTACATTATTATTTTTAAGAAATTTAATAGTGTATTCTTCTGGGGCATATGATGCAATTCAGATTACCTCAAGGTATATAGGTAGAGGGCAAGGTTAGCAGACTTTAGAAGTTTGTGTAAGCTGCTGCTTAAGAGTTCTGCATTCACTGCAAGATTATCATCCCACTATTATACCTAAACAATGAAAAGCACTCTCTGAAAGACAAGCTTACATTGATTTTGGCATGATCATTAAGAAAAGGGGCTTTAAAACTTTCTAAGAAGCCATAAATATTTATGGTAATTGATAATTTACTGAGAGGAGGGAATCAGTGATGTGTTGATAATTTGCTGAATGTGGTAATACAGGACTGTATGTTGGATCTGTTGTTGCTCAGCATTTCATTAATGAACTGGAAGAGTAGAAGAGGTAGAAATCGGTTTTCCATTCAAAGATAAATACTTATATGACATGGTGAATTCCACTGGGAGAATAAAGACATCGTATTGTTAAGGTAAATGGGAGGCATGGTAAAATGTCCTATCATATGGTTAAGGCATAGTAGAATATGATGGAAAAGCCAGGAGATAGGGATAAAATTTTTAAAAATAGAAAATGTCAGTTCAGTAAACAAACCTTACTTCCAAACAATGAGATCCATTAGGAAAGAAAGGGATTTAAAGCCAGCTCATCTACACGAAACTTGGCTATTGGAAAAAACTAATATTGCCTAATGAGTATCCTACTCAACTTGCATATTCTTAGCTAGAGAGAGAACATACAGAACTTTTGAGCTGTGGTAATTAGAAAATCCATGGAAAGCCCATCACCACAAAACAGAATGAGTAAGGAAACACACATCAAAGCTTTACAAATGTGGCACATACACCACTGGTGAGAGACTTTAGAGGAATGAATCTCCACCAGGCAATTAAGCTGCTGCTTTTCCACCTCTGATTTCACTGATGTAACAGCCAGTGATGGTAGCCAGTAACATAACACAAATCCAGGTATTTTTGCTGACACACACATATGCACTTCCTATCAGTGTGACAAGAAAAAAAGAAAAACATGAGAGCAGCTGTCCCTAAGACTGCTCATACTCTCAGGAAAGTTTTGGCAACATGGAAAATGTCAATTGAAACAGAATATTTTCAGACCTTGCTGTCAAAGCAGCAACAGACAACACTGCAATGAGAATGCTACAGAGCTATCACTGCACTTGCAACAGAAGGACAGGAAAGAGCTATGGTAGTATCTCACTCCCACTGGTTTTGGGAATCACCCAAAACACATTGAAGCTGATCTTCCCTTTCAGGAACAAACAAAAAAATCCACTGTTGCCTGCTAATTTTGCCAAGACTGAGTACCACACATTAGAAATCTGCTCAGAGGAGAGAGTTCTGGTGTCAAAATAATGCTCATGCTAGATAAAATAAGGACCACTTAGCTCTGCACCTATGGCTTAACTTCCTTTCTTATGCAACCTAATTATTTTTCTTATGTGCAATACACACCTACAAATAAAACATATAGAGACTACAATAAAATAACATAAGTGGTAGAGTCAAGGTAGAGACTGCCTGAACATTATGCATTTCCATGTTAAAAATTAATCACAAATTACTCTTTCAAAAGATCTTTTTCAGTGCTTTCTTCAGTGATCAAAATACACACATGGAGGGACAGAATTACAGCAGTGCATAATGAGCTCTCCTAAGCTCTTCAGAATAAGGCAACCTTCCAGCTGAAATAGATCCAGCAATGCATTACTGGTGTAAAGCTCTAGCTATGAAGACCATGTATCAGAGAGGAAGTTTTTGGGAACTTTTGTAACAATTTAAACTCTCGCTGCTAACTCCCAATTTAAAAACTTGCCCAATAGAACAGAAATTTTCTGAGGGCTCTAATATCCTTATTAATCTCCAGAGGAATTCAAACCAAAGGATGAAGCCCTCTGATTTACCATAAACTGACCATAGCAAGGAAGTGTGACAGCGTGTGTAGTGTAAAGCAACACTGTTTGATCTAAGTGTACCTCTGCCCACTAGGGACCTTCAAAAGTAACAACAAGCAGGAATTGGAACCTCCAAAGAAAACTGGCAGAGCACGTGCACACATGTGTATCCACACACTACTGGGAACGTCGGGGCTCACAAAAGCAAAGCATAGAGCATATATACTCTAAACAGAATATTAACAATGGGTCACCATTCAGCTTCTGTTTAAATAACAGTGTCAAGTGACCAGATTGGCTGGATTAACAATGCATTCCCTACTAAGCTTATTACAGCATTTTATCTATTTCCACAACATGGGGAAGGTAAATCTGAAATGTGTATTCCTTGTGTTTGAGGTTAGTATCACTAATAATGCAAAGCAAATTCTCTCATTTTAGTTATGATTGCTATGTTTAAATGCTAAACTCTTCCCCAACTCAGGGGAGGATAAGAAGTACATCGGCCTTGGTAGCCACCAACATACTTACACAAGGCTCACTAATTCACAGTATACTGTATATAGCAAAACTGTATATGGAGGCTTAACTGGATACAAGATAATTAACAACTTCAATAAATTGTTATTTTAACAGTGATTACAACTAATTAAAATGCAAAACATTAATTAAAATACTTTTTGTCTAATTATTCTTCAAACAAATCCTACTAACTGTATTTTTTGCCATGCTAAATTTATTACTTATTCTTTGTTGCTATGGCACAGATTTTAAGATACAAGTGTTAGCTTGTGATATGTATACATATGTCTGCACACATGCTTAAAGTATGTGGAACACCCCTAAAGCATTTGATTAAGCCTAGGAATTGGAAAAAACGACAAGAGTTATGAGTAGATAAACAATAGTATGAACTCAGGAAACCTAAAAAATGTAATAGAAGCAAAAAAGTTACTGTACCTTGTGCCAATATCCAGCCAGCTTCCATAATCTTTAACCAAAAAGAAAAAATGCTAGGAAATAAACCAACTTTGATTAGTACATCAACACTGCATAATTTGAAACAGAAAATGAAACCCCAATTTTTTCAGGCTGCTTACTCTAAATTTCTAATTCTTCACCTAGAACAAGACCTTTCCAGGAATGGTCATTTGGAGCACAGTAAAGAGCAGTCTAGGAACCAGACATAGATTTAACATGGTATCAAACAAAAACACCAAGAGATAGACTAAGTTCTGTCGTGCTTGGCTAGCAAAAAACATACCAGAACTTTTTGAATAAGAAAAGCCAAGCCACCTTGTTTTTTGAAATAACAACATGCCAGAAAATGCATAGTACCTAAAAGTTTTCATGGAATTTCAGCACAAGTGTCTTTGGGCAACTGTGGCAGTTCTCCACCTGTAAAGTGGGAATAATGTTGGGAGAAGATAGTACTTATCTATTAGTGAATTCCCCTAATTCTAGTTAGTGGCCCCATTGATTCAAGACTACAAACGTGTTCTCTTTTGTCCTGCTACTTTCCCTTTTCTTGATTTAGCTCCTACTTTCTCTTTTCTTGACAGCGTTTCTACATACCTCCTACAAATGTCTTCGGTAATTTTTTTTTGCACACCAAGTACATACCTGCTAATTGTTTCAAAATACTTAAAATAGGAGAATACATGAGATATAAGACCTGGATATACTGGGGCTTGATACACATCTATACAATACTTCTAGTCTGCTTTTGATTTAATTATTTTATTAGTGAAATGCTATGAATGTGGCATTTCTGCTTTTGATTTAAATTGGTATACTATGTGTATTGGTATACTATTTATTTTCCTGTGGAAGTTACCCAAAAGCAGATTAGTTACATAGACTTATTTGAAACTTAACACAGCCATACCTTCTATTTTTCTCACTCTGCAGATAAATTAGCAGTTATTTGTTTTTTACTTGCTGTTTTTCCTATCAGGTGATATTTACAGATCACACTGTACTAGGAAATAAGATCAGGAATGCTTACTCCAAGGGAAAAAACAAAACCAGCATGTATAAAGTGACAACACCGGCTCTACCTGCTGATTTGAAAAGGTTTCTATTTACCAGTGGCACTGCTTGCTAATTTGAAGACAGCTGGAGTGGGCAATGAAGACCATACTTTTAATCTGCAAAAATTCTGTTGAGGGATTGTTCAGCTTTGGGTTGTTTTGGCTAGCTTCGTTTGTGGATGCAGGCTTTCCGAATATATCATTTCCTGACACCTTATTACAAAGAGCACTAAGTGTCTTTTTGGATGTTGCTGATCTCCTGAATTCTGACAAGTCTGATGGAGCTGGTGGGTAAAGCATTTCATCTTTTCCTTTCTTTTTCAAGAGAAGCTGGGGTGGGTAAAAGGTTCAGAATTCCTGAACAATTAACTAAACCCTAAACACAGCAAAAACTGATATTCTTGTTTAATTTTTTCCAAGGAATTTGATCATAAAGCACATGAGGAACTCCAAATATTAACTTATTACTTCATTTTGTTTCTTATTACTATGAGAGCATTGCTTCTTCAGAAGCATTAATTACATGAAATTTAAAAAGTAGTGATTGGAAGAGTTTTATCTCAAAGTTATGCTAAGATTTCAATCCAATTCTCTGCCCTAGTTAGAAAAACTTTGAAGTCTGAAACAAATTCAGATCTCTCTTGATGGAATTAGAAGTCTCTGTTTCTTGATCTTATTTGAAGAGAATGTGCAACAACAACTTACCAAAGCCATAATGTCTGAAATCACAAGAACAATGAGGAAAAGGCTGCAAAGAAACAAACCAGCAGTCATTGACCTTTTTTACACCCACAGCTATTAAAAGAGCTTATTAAAACCCACAGAAAGAAATTAAAGTAAGATAAGATTTCTTGCATTTGTCTTTCACACATTAGGTACATTGCAATCTACTGGAAAACAATTAAAATACATGACTAGGACATCTGACATTTATAATTCCACATTAACAGAGCTTCAGTTTTGCAATGGAGAAGCCTAATATGAGTCATTTTTTGGAGCACAAAATAATCTTATAAAGCACCTGCACATTCCTGATGCAGAGAGCTGCTGGTTAGACCAAATAAAGCTGATTTAGGAGCTTCAAGATGGACTCAAGACTGAGCAAAGCTGTTAGGCAGATACTTGAGCTAATCAGTCCCACCCTACTGACAACCACTCTGCTGGGTCAGAGGCTGCTAAAGGAGGTGCTTGCCCCCTTCCAAATCTCTGGATGCCCATAACCTGCTCTGGGAATACCTAGCACTTTGGTGGCATGCTCCTAAACCATGGGACTCTTTACAAGTTTACTTCTGGAAATCGGCTTAGGCTAGTAAAAGGCACCAGAAGGGAGGAGGCAGAGCTATTTTTCCCCCCCATTAATCTAATCTTCTTTTCCTCAAACTATGTAAATCCTAAATTACGTGAAAGCAATTGCTATAACTGGTTAAAACTGGTTTCTAAGTTAATGACTCTGAAGTAATGTTGCAAACAGCTGACCCATTAACAAAAGTCTTTAACTAGTATACAGCTAATTTATCAGTACTACCATCATAAAACTACAAATGGTTTTTTTTTTTTTGGAAAACGTCCTGCTGCAGCGTTGCATGAGCATGTACTGGGGGGATACCCACACCAATGCTTCCAAATGAGGAACTTTCTGATATCACCTACATCAGTTGTGCTTCATTAGTAAATCAGGATGCAACAAACCAACTGTATCTCAGACACAGGGAAAAGCTTCTCTCTGCTAACCTATGGCTCAGATAGATAGCATGTTGCAATCATTGTGCTTAGGAGGCACTCAGCTAACTAGAAGGCTGTTTTGATGGGCAAGCTCCAAGATCGTACTGGGACAGAATACTCCCTACTTGAAAAAAAAAAAGTCTTTAATCTGTGAACAGAGATTTTTGGAGCAATTTGTCCAAAACACAAAAATCCACTTTTTACCCTTCAGAACTGCAGGAAGCCTTTCACAAGAGAAGGACAAGACTAATTTCAGGGCATGTTCATACACTGCAAAGACAAGATTGTTCCCAGAGATGGCTTAATTTATCTAGCAGGGGCAGCAAAAGCAGTAAGAAGTGCAGCACAGACTTCAGGATGCGCTGACAATCAGAGCACAACATCTCCAGGGATGCCGGGTGTGCCTTGCGGTTTCTGCTGTGTCCCCAGGCGGATGCTGTGGCAGTATCACTGCCTTTGTTACCTGAGCACAGCTAAATGAAGCTGGCACAAACACCAGACAGAGTTACAGTCACAGCCTCGTGAAGTGGCATAGAAATACTTGTGTCCCCTGGTTTATGAAGGCAGTATCATTTCGCCTCTCACACATTCAGATGCACATTTCATAAAAGTTTGCAATATCACCAGCGCTGCCAAGGCAAACATTCACAAATTGGGAAATGCTGACCTTTATGATGCTTGAGCCCTAGAAATGGAAACCACTAGCTGGTCATCTGAGCAACCCCAGGTCCTCAGTGCAGCCCTGCTCTTGTACAAGCCTTAGGGATCAGGATGAACATTCTTCCTTGGGGGTGGAAGGACGGCGCAGGCACAGTGCGCACACAGCTAAGGCAGAGCAGGTAAAAGGGGTGGGGAGCGTCGTGCTGCTGATCCAACAGGCAGTCAGATTTTGGGCTGCTCCATCTCTCTGGTAGTGGGTGGTGTATAAGGAGCAAACAGGCAGGGTCAGGCAGGATGAAAGCAAACAGAAAAGCAGAGGGCATCACAACAAGTGAGGGCAGCTTCCTCATGCTCAGCTGAGCAAGGTGCAGGAGAAAGTCCCTGAAGTCCTCCTGCCACACACAAGCAGAACTTTTGGTCTACCCCACACAACATCGCACAGTGACAAAATCACATCACTGACAGGGACCTCCTCCATCTGAGCACCATCCATAATATCACACAATGAGCAGAGGATTCAGTCAAGTGCACTGTGTCTGCTGAATGGGGTAAGCAAGGCTAACAAAATAAAAGTCTTGAGACAGGAGAAACATGAGGATATTTCAAGTCTGGATACAGCACTCTGTGGTGCTGGGCACCTATACTTGCATCTCTGAAAAGTCCTTAGAGATAGGAAAAGGACTGGCAGCCATCTGTTCCTACTGCAAAAAATATGTAATACTGAACACATCTGGGAAGCACTGAACTGCAATGCAAGGACATCCAGTGACTGCTTTTTTTTTTGTTTTTTTAATGCTATCTGTGGTGAGGTGAGTGCTACAAGGCTATAAATTGGTTACAGTATAAATGGGCTAATTAAAAATACTATGCTATAGGCAGAGATGTAGTATAAAGTAAAAATCAGATTTTAAATTCTTCTCATTTTTAACATAATGGAGGGAAAAGGGTCCTTCTGTGTATTGCCAACAAAGAATATTAAGTATCTGATTGTTTCAGACAAGGCCAACACTTCAATTTATACTCATTTATCACTAGGGAAAAAAAACTGAGCTTGCAAAAATCACTGAGCAAAACTCCAAGTTCTAATAACAAATAAAACATCTAATAGGCTTTTTTTTTAAATTTACATTGAGATTTGAAAATTCTGAATTCTTGCAAAATAGATTTGAAACCCTTACTAATGCAGAAATACAGCGTGTAACATACCTCTTAGAAGACAGCTGTGTTGTGACCTGAACAGCTTCGAAAGCACATGATACCAGAACAAATGGAATTGCAACCTGTTCAAAACACAAGTCACATTTTGACTTATAGTCATATTTACAAAAAAAAATCTGGGCAGGTTGCAGAAACATTTTCCTGTTTTTGAAATTATCATAGAATGGCTATGTTACAAAATAAAATACTGGCTAGACAGGGTAGAAAATAATTTTGCAGGAAACATTTTCAGTTAATTAATACAACCCCCCTTCCATGGTCATAGCTGAACTGCAGTGAAATAAGCCATGAAGTAATATGGAAAACCATAATTAAAACATATCTTCACTTCATTTATCCATTTTAGCACTAGTGATAAATACTTCAGCAAGGGTAGAAGACAGAACTATTCAGGATCCAGCATCTCACAGGAGAGGCTGCAGAGTTTCAAGTGTAAAAGGACACACACATCACAAGTGTAGAAGGACACAAAATCTCATCACAACCACAAAGAAGTCTGAATAAAGAAGGCATTCAGTAAGGCAAGGGTTACACTGCCCCTCCAGAGCCAAATCAAGCAAATGTAAACGGTTCAGTAAATGAAGAACAAAACAAACTAGAAAACATAAATGTTGCCTTTTGCTCTTTCCAAAGTTGATTTGCAATCCTTATGTTAGCAGTGTATAGAACCTAACTACTCACATCCAGAAGGTTTTCACTACTGATCTGTGTTCTGCAGGACAACATGCAGTGTACCTGTAACTTCAGTCTGGTTTCTCTGGGACAGAAGCAGCAGAAAAGCAGCAGTAGAAAACAGCACTTATTTTAGTAATAACCAATAAATTGAGTGTCCCACTTCACCACTCTGGCAGATCCTTTACTCAAATACTAGAAAAGAGCTACCACACCTTGCCTGCAAACCAAAAGTGCAGTCCAATCTCTGACAGACTATTAAAAAATACAGACAATAATAGCCATTGTAAAATGACAACTCAATCAGTAGAACATCCAATGCTTCTATTTAAGGTAATATACATAGAGTTAGTTATATACATTATATACATATATGTATATACATTTAATGTAATATACATAGAGTTAATTATATACATTATATAGCATTTCTGTTGATTTTATTCTACAGGAGAAGCTTATAACTTTAAAAATTATTGAAGTATTTCCAACATTTGAAATTTCCATTTTAATACAATAAACTGACCTAATGCTGTTAAATTACACTTCCACACACTTCAGCTTCTCTTCTGGGAAAGAGAATGATCTCTCTAGAAACACTACAAAGTCTGAAAGCTTCACACATGGTTAAGAAGCCTAATAAAGCTCAAATACATATATATGTTTTTGTGAACTGCAAAGTAATAACCATGTATGTGATATGTTATTTATTCCACAGTTCTCTGAGAAAATTTCACCAAGCTAAGATTACTAACCTTCAGTAAAAGCAAGCCTCCCATCATGAAGGGACTGAACACAGTCAAGAAACAATAGACAGAAGCAGGATCAAAACTAGAGAAACATGAAAAAGACATTACATATCTTAGAAATGGCATTTTCCACTTTAAAAAAACCAGTCTTTAATTACCCTGTAACACACTGGGTTGTATATACATTTTTAAACAAGGCTTCCAATTTTATCTTCTCTTGATGAAATATTAAATCAGCAGGGACTGCCAACATCACCTTTCCTACTCTACAATTTTTCTGTTTTTCAAGGTGCCATGCGGTTGGTGGGCAACCAAGCTCTCTCTGCTCATGCTGTTGGTAACATTTAATGGAACTGAGACAACCTCACAACCAACAAGCTCAGGTTCTTAGGGAAGATGCTGCAGAGAGCAGAAACAAAATAAATTGTTATCCTTCCACTAATTACTGCTTTGATTCTGCTGCCCTGATTTTGCTAACTAAATTTATATTTAGTACATCAACTGCAGGAAGGATTTTTTGTACTCTGCGTCTCAAATAAATAAAATTTACCTGTTAATAGAAGCTATGTTTCCAGTGCCAAAAAAGGCTGTCACTATGAAGAAAACCTAGATCTATTTAAGGAAAATACACTACAGAAATGGCTTCAATAAGATAAAACCAGAATTTCTCCTCCTTCATTCCAATTTACTTTTAAAATCTATCATGAAACCACAAGGAGGTGATCCACTGTTACAGGTTTAGAGTGCATTAAGAAATCCAAAGTATTTTCTAGCTCTGCTCTAGATTTCACACACAATTACATCAATTTTAAAACACACATACTGCCCAGGTAAGGTTTCAGAGCTTGTCTTGAGGCCCCTATAAGAACATTGCAGCTGGCTTTTGGGTCCCTGCCTAGCAAGATAGGAACATCCCTGGTGACAAACCCAGCTATGCATTTCAACACATGCTTTTGCAGAAAGTAATGACACATGCATGTGTCCTGCACATCAAAAGAGATGGCTTTATTGAGGAACTGACCATGGAAGAGGTAGTTGGTGCTTAAAAAAGGTTAGAGGTTCCTATGCTATTCTTACTATGGACTTCTTTTGTCCAAAGAACATGCTAAGTCTACCCATGGCAGTATAGGAGTCTCATTTTCTTCCTCACTTGAGGGAGGACAACTCCAGTAGTATCTGTACAGCTAGAAATGTTTTGATAAACCCTACCTTTTTCATCTAGATACAACACTTGCTACTACATGAACCCATGAAAGGTATTTTTCTTGCTCCTGAGCTCATTGGAGCCCTTTATAGTTCACATGGCTTCAGCTGAAGAATGGTTTTAAACTTATTTTGCATTAGGCAGAGGGTCATAAGTCAGTGAGGATGGACTGCTGTTGCCAGAGCTCCCTCTGGTCCTTTTGCTCCTGTTACAGCTCCTGCACTGGATCATTTAAGTCTCTCCATAAACAACTTGCTACCAACCATTCAGTAGAATCATTGGGATTCTGCATGCAATATTTCGGAAGGATTACGTCAGCGTAACTGAAGAAAACAGGCTTCCCAAGAGTATCACGTAATTTCAAGTTTAGTAACACAGCAGTCTAACAGCCTAGCACTGTTCTGCCAGCTGAGATTTATAGGAAGAACAGGTCTGCAATAAAACAAAAAAGAAAATACCAGTAACACGTAGGTCTAATAAAAATGCTAAGCATGAGCAACCTGAATCTTTTCCTCAAAGACAAGGCTGTGTGACTTCTCAGCAGATGCCAGCTACTGGGCCTGATACAGGAGCCTTGGCACAACATTAAGACATGCAGTTCACAGGGTTATAGCTACAGTATGACTACTCTAGCAGAAAAGGTTTCTCCTCCAATGACACTATTTTTAAACATTAAACAGCATCTCAAAAAAAAAGTCACATGTTTTAAGCAGGCAAAGGAGATCTGCAAATTAGTTGCTTTTTCAGAAGCTGAGCAAAACACACTCAAGTGTTTTAGATTAAAGTAATGCGCACTTGTGGGTCAGTTTGAGAGCAGAAAAGGCCTTGACTCTGCAAGCACTGTATTATCAACACTGTTGTCATCACAAATGCAAAACATAGCTTCACACTAGCTACTACGAAGAAAATTAACTCCAGCCAAAACCAGCACAGCCATATTCCAGTGCTTAAGATGTACTGTGCTGGAGCTTTAAAAAAATACACTTGGATTAGTTTGGGTTTTTTTTTCACTAGTATTTAGCAACTGACAGACAGCAGTAGTTTTACTAAAATTAGCATATTTTTGTTAAAACAGCAAATGAAATTGGTGCATTTATTGCAAGGTCTCAGCCCTTTTTAGGTGTATACTATAAAGCAAAGACAAACATCAGACACCTAGCAAATCATTTTGCCTTCTTAGCATTAATCCGCCTTCTTAAATTGGTATCATTACACTTTCTCTGCTGCAGGTTCCCAATCTCCTGCAACACAGTTCCAAATTCCAAAAGGGTGGACTCTGTGACTGTGACCCACCCTCTCAGATCTGGTTATCTGACAAACTAGAAAGCCTGTTACTGTAGGAACCAGTATCGAGACAACTCCCTCCCCAGATACAGTAATTCATCTGCACCAAACCCCCCTATGTTCTAGACTGGCTTGCTTTCTCTCCCATTTGCTCATCCATCATCCTTGCCGTCAAATAGCTCTCACTTACTTGCAGTCCCACAATTAAAGAGAAAAATGACAATGTCATCAATGCACAGTATTAAAAAAAAAATAAATCAGCTGCAGTATCGGTTGCAGGAATGCAAACTAACTGCTATGGTAGTGAACAAACAGCTCTTCCCTCCTAAGACCATATAATTTTTAACAGCAGAAATCACTTGTGATATAAATAATTCTAGGCCAGATTCTGGGAACATGTTTCACTATGAGCCTGCAGGAGCTTTCCTTCTTGTTTCATCTGCCTGCTACCTAACATCTGCTTCCTAACACACTGCTATTCTCTAAAAATGAGGATAACTTTAATATCTATTTCAACCTATTTCAACTGGTTTGTGAAGGTGACCAAGTTCCCTCCAGCCAAAATGTAATCAAACAAAACCAAACTGAAAACAGCTGAAGAAAATTTACCTCAGTTGCAATGGTCATAAGTGGGCAAGAAGCCAGATTCTAAAACAGTGCATTTTAAACTGCTTGATAAAACGCATAATGTACAAGACTATTGCCAGCTTCTGTTCTCAGTGAGTACCAGGCTACAGATTTTGACTGCAGGTCCTATTGAAACAAACTCTTTTTTTGCCCTGGAGTGCAGCAACCAGCCAAAGGATACAAAGAAGAAGGACCTCCGGACGTCATCCAGGTGAAGCTGTCGAAACTGAGTTATATCCATAGCACAGGTGAAGTTGAAAACAGCAAGCTGGAAAGAGAGCAAAAGGAATCAACACCAAATAGCAACCAATGGGCTTTGATAGAACCACTGTATTTTTACTGAAACGAATGAGAAAGAAACCTACTTCCCTATCACCCATTATTAGACTGTTATAATAAGGACTGCAAACCTTTCCCATGTTTTCATTATATTTGAATGAATTAATGAATTAATGAATCTGTCAGAAGGACTGTACAAGTGAGGTGATCAAATGAACAGTGAAGCTTCCACTCTCACCTACACTAAAAATTAACTTCTAGGCCTTAGACTTACAATCATCTTTTTTCATCAGAAATATTCCTCCTACACACATACACTTCCATTTCTCACATGAGCATATGGATAAAGATCCTCAGAAATAAAAGACTGTGATTACCCTCATTTGACTTATTTTGTGAGTGAAAATAGTAAAATAATCTCCATCTCCTTTACTCAGTCCTCAGCACAATATCACTTGACTTGAAGAGAAATTACCTTCATGGAATTTAAGAGGTCAGTGACCTCCTTTACATTGGGAAAAAGAAAAAAAATCAAGTTATAGACATTCAAGACTGATAGCATTTTAATTTAAAATAATCTCTCACAGAGAATTGAGCCGCATTCTCTAATACAAGACTTACTTTGCAGCATATATTAACAGGCATTCCAGAGATGATATTTTCTAATGTAAAAACAGGAAGCAGGGGTAAGCATTATTCCTTTCACTTGAAACCAAAAGTTTCAAGTGAATGTTGACATACAGTGAGTGACAACTTAAAAACATAACTATAGCCTATGTTCTTTTCATTTGCATTTGATTAGTAAAGTGTTCATCACTGTTTAATACTACTTTAATAGAATTTTATTTTACAACAAAGAGAACACCAGACTAACAGCAGACAGGGAAGGATCACAGATGCCCTGTACCAAGATGCAAAAGATAGAGTGGGCTCTAGAGTGGCAGAGAAAATACATCCCACAGATGTTAAACACCTTCAGTTGCAATCGTGGCATCATACTAATTGCAATTTTAAGATTTCATTCTTATCGCATAAGATGCTACAAAACACAATCACACAAATTATCATAAGTACCGGGAGCATAAATAGAAAGCAATTCCTGGTTTCATTTCTGTTTTTTAGCCTTGAATTGGTAAAGCCTGCTCTCAAGTTTTGAAACTGTCTTCCTTGTATGAGCACCACAAAACCACAGTATGTGTCAGGTTCGCTCTGATGACTGTCTTGGCTCAGGTTTCAACCTCCAGGACTTTTCCCTAATTATTATGAGCTACAAAAGGAAGGAAAGATGTGTGCCAACACTTCTCTTCAAGTGACTCTGGCCACTCCCATGCATGTGAAGCCAGGAGGGTTCCTCTGGGAGAAGCCAGGGAGATCTGTGGTACACACCCACCTGGCTCCTCCCAGGACCCAAACCACTGCAACTGGCACTTTGGATGCGAGCAAAACAGCAGCACAGCCCCAGTTTGTTCAACCCTACATCTAACCTAAGAGCTAAGTTGCAGTGTGAGCAGCATGGCCTTTGCAAATTGTTAACAATATACTAAATTTTAAGGTGGAAAAAGTTGCATTGATTTCAAAATTCCCTTTTCTCTTCCAGGCAAATCTGAGAAGGTGCTAGTTCCAAGTTGGTCTCCACTTCCTTGTCATTCTAAACAGAAATAAGTCTCCATCCTTGAATAAAGACAGAAAAAAGTCAAATAAAGATTTCTAGTATTTCCCATGGGTCTTTTCAAAAAATCAAACAATTTCTTTTCAGCCTCTCACTTGTGAGTCTGCGATCAGACCAAAAAAGTACAGTGACGTACTTACTCTGAAGAGTTACTGTACCTTTCTGCTGAATTACCACTACACTTGTGGAGGGAGACATCTCTGTAGCCTACAGACCATACCACTGTGTCTTACTAAGTCAGACTGTCTTCCTGTGTTCCTAGAAATGGCTCTGATGTGCAATATCTTCAATAATGTGAATTACAAACCTTACAAGGTCATATTCCTAGATCATGAAATAGCTAATACTGGCTTCCCAAACAGAAAAGAAATGTGAAGTGTTGCTCTCAGAAAACCACTCAGAATATTATGAATAAAAAAAAATAATTAAAGCTGTTAATTAAATTGATATATCTATCAAGAGCTGGTACCTTTGGTTTGAGTGAAAGGCCATAGTGCTGCAGCGCTTCTTGTTCCATATTTATCCACACAAACATCAAACCAAACAGTGCCAGTGGAAAAAGAGCTTCATATCTGA